>CAUYLG010079084.1:0-92619 GCA_963573385.1 Cacajao melanocephalus | reverse complement strand
AACAGAAATCAATGGCATGAGAACTGAACAGTAAAAGCAGTAACAGATATCAATAGCTACATTGTGACATTGTTACTTATTACAAAGTAAAGAAGGGAACATGTAGCACAGCTTGACTCACTTGGGGTCCCCACTCAAGGTCAACAGAGCGATAAATCTTTTGCAAAAACAGAAATTAGATAACACACAATGTCTAGTAAAACCACACAATGTCTCATGAAACCGCTATGCTGGAGCTCAGCGTTCTGCTCCAGATTTTAATAACAAACAGTATTCTGCAGAAGTCATGCATCAAAACTCCCCCCTTTCCCTCAGCTCAACAAAAAGTGGTAAAACTTTCTTCTATCTTCTCCGACTCTTGGAATAAAGAATATGAATATGACATTTTAAAGCAAGTAAACCAGTAAAAATTTAATGTTATATTAAAAAGAGAAAGATTAAATAGTAATGACAATGATGGCCTACCTACTCAGTCCTTATAGAAAGGATAAAAGATAAAGAGCAATCTAATTTCTTTTCAGGAAAAAACAAAACAATCTTTATTGTCTTTTAGGTAAACTGCCTGAAACGATTGCACATGAAAAAAAATCTCTTACTGGCTTTTATCTCCAAAGAAAATGTTACGCAAATCGCTGTCCTCAATTTCCCAATTCCTATCTAATTTTAAGCACTGAGTGTACCAAGTATTTATAGCTACTTTGGCCCCCACATGAATTTATCTCATAGAAATTGTTAAATTAACCTTTGAGTCTCATCAGCTTTGTTGTGGGGTAAGTGAAAGTTATTTATTGCACTCACCCATCAAAGGCAAAGGGCAAACTCTTCAAAGTGTGTCTCAAAGTGAAGACAGGAGGGTAGAGCCATGCCGTTCCATTCAGGTGATTTAACAACTTAATTTTTGAAAATGAAAATCTAAAACCTATGTATACACATACATATATATATACATACACATACCCACACACCCACCCACCCCCACACATAACATATACATATATATACATATATATTTATGTTCCTATATGTAGGTTAACATATATATGTGACTATGTTTTAAACATTTAATACAACTATGTTTAAAACATAGCTAGTGTTCTATACTATTCACTTTTGAGTGAATTGCTCGAAAGAACACTCACTTAAAGAATTAAAGATGTTGGCAAATTTGAGTAAGCTAAAACCACATTAAGGTCCATCATGTTATTAATTGTTATTAATAACATGTTATGAAATGTTATTAATGAAAGTATTGAGAATTGCTATTTTAAATTTCGGTGAGGTCCTTTTTTTGACCCTATATTCCATGAATGTCCTAACACATGTGTATGTGTTGTATACATACACATATATATGCATTATAATTGCATAAATATATATCTATAAGGCGTGTGTCTTAGTCAGTTTCTTTTGTTATAAAGGAATACATACTTGAGGCTGGCTCATGGTCTGCAGGCTGTACCAGAAACATGGTGTTAGCATCTACTTTGAGGACTTCTATTCACGGTGGAAGGAGAGGGGGAGCAGGCATTACATGGCAAGAGAAGAGGAAACAGAGAGGGGAGGGAGGTGCCAGACTCTTCTTAGCGATCAGATCTCAAGGGAACTAATAGAGTGAGATTTCACTCACCACCACAAGGATCCACCCCCATGACACAAACACCTCCCAAAAGGCCCCACCTCCAACATTGGGGATCAAATTTCAACATGAGATTTGGAGGGGGAAATATCCAAACTACATTAGGATTTTTTAAACTTTTAAGTTCAGGGGTAAATGTGCAGGTTTGTTACATAAATCAACTTGTGTCATAGGGTTTGTTGTGCAGATTATTTCATCATCTAGGTATTACCTGGGGAGAGGCTGAGAGCTTTTGTCATATTTTCTGAGAAGTTATGGGAAGGGAATGGTATATGAAAGGCTCAAAGCTTGATAGGGGAACCAGTGGACTGAGAAAAACAGCAAGTGATATTGCTTCGAAATTGAGACTTTGCTTTTAGTGCACTTTCAAATCTATTTTGCAGCATCTAAAGATCTTTCATTTTAGAAGTGGGAAATGTTAAGTCATTCAGCTTTACTTGTCACAAGAAGCCATGATGGTCTCAGTCATTCAGCTTCTAAATATCTCTGGTGATAGGATGTTAGCCAGATCCTGTAGCTAGAATATTCTTTATTATGTGCAACCCAAATATACCTTAACTAACAACCTTAACTAAGACTCATTGTCTTAATTCTTCCTTTTGAAATAATCTTCATTATAACATTATTTTCTCTAAAATATAGCAGTTCAAATATTCATAAATTATTTCAATGTGTTCTTGAATCTTTTCAGGAGGTTAAACAAATATGGGTTTAAAAAAGTCTATTCAGAATTATGACATGGTTGCCTGGATTTTCGTTGGTTCTTTCTGGTTTGGCTATATCCTAGTTAATAAATGTCTCTCTTTAAATGTGGTCTGAAGAACTGAAAATCATATTTAATATGTGGTTGGAACAATTCAATTACTTTTTTTGTTTCTTTTTGAGACAAAGTCTAGCCCTGTCACCCAGGCTGGAGTGCAGTAACATAATTTTGGCTCACTGCAACCTCTGCCTCCTGAGTTCAAGCGACTCTCCTGCCTCAGCCTCCTGAGTAGCTGGGATTACAGGTGCCTGCCACCATTCCCAGCTAATTTTTTTTTTTTATTTTTAGTAGAGACAGAGTTTTACCATATTGGTCAGGCTGGTCTCAAACTCCTGACCTCAGGTTATACGCCCGCCTTGGCCTCCCAAAGTGCTAGAATTACAAGTGTGAGCCACCACGCCCTGCCCAATTCAACTACTTTTATGATCTGAAATCTATATCTCTATTAAAAATAGCTGTAGATTGCATCTGCTGTTGATCAACCAACCTTCCTAGAATATTGTCATCAGAACGGCTACCCCTCCAGACCTCTTCAATTCTGCTCTGAACAGTTCTCTCTTTAAATTAAAATGGAGAACTTTACATTTAACCTGGAAAACTCATTTTGTTAGTTTAGTTAACTTTGATAGTATGATCTTCCAAAAGAGATCATTTTAATTCTATTCCTGTGACCTATGACATTCTTCATTTTATATAATCAGAAAATGGCATAAGAATTACCTTCTGTTCTTTTATTTTAAAAAGAATGTTAAACAGGTTGGGCTAAGAAGAGAGTCCTGTGACATTTCACTAGAGACATTCTTGAATGGTGACACATAACCGTGAATTAAAGCTGTTTGAAGTTTTTTTCCTCTCGTAACATTTAGTACAAGCCTTTTACTCCTATGAATCCCTTTCCTATTCTTCCACCCAACTGCTGTCATGTATTTTTCAGCACTCTTAAGACTCCTCCTGGCCCTCAAATCTTCAGACTACCTGATAATAAGTAAATGAGTTTTTGTCATCACAGACTAATATTAGAACAGTTGATGTGGTTTTATCCCACCATGGTCTATGTACCAAGCCCTATGATTACAGGGCCACATGTAGTCATAAAAAGGAAAATCTTGCTTTTTTTGGAGTACAGAAAGTTTTAGACAAGAATGGTACTGTTGACCTGACATAGAAGACACCACAAGAACAGAACCCAGATAACTAAGGGTCAGATGAGAAAGCTATGATGCTAATAGAATACTTACCTTCTATGAATCAATGAAAGTCAAAACCTTTATATTTGTTGGCAAGACTTCCATTTCACTGAATGTGATATCTTGGGATGATAAGGGTTGTAAAAATATAGCATGGTAGAGCATTTAGGAAAAAGATTCATATGTGCTTCTTCAAATCAGTTAGGAGGGACATTAAAAACCTTCAAATAAAGTACATTGGCTAATGATAATCATCATAAAGTTATAGCAGATATGGTCGAGGGGGGTAGCTGCTTTTGAGGATTATGTACAGTCCACAGACATGGTTGCTTACAACAAATTTAAAACCCACTCTTGAAAATTGCACTTAATGTGCAAGATTTTAAAAATGAAAGCAAATGCATAAAAACAAAACACAAGGACTTCTGCTTTTGGCCAATATAGAGTAGTGGTGATCCGCTGGAAACTACCAAAAAAAGGAACAAAATATATTAATAAACAGCTTTTAAGACTTTGGACATCAGGCAAAGAGGACAGTCATAACTGAGAGACTGGAACAAAAGGAGCCCTGCTCTCACCCCAGTGCACTGTTAAAAGTGAATTTCCAGACTGCAGTGTGGGAAGGGCATCCTACTTGGAGCCCAGCAGCCTCCCTGATCTGAGGAGATGATGTTGAGAGTCTGGGGAGACTAAGGAAGTTAGGATTCTTAGGAAAGAGTAGCAGAGATGAGAGCTGTGAAGAGAGAGAACTCTTCAAAGGGTCCCCTCAAGTATTCAGGAGGGCATTGATTACTACATATACATAAGGAAATTGCATGAGACTGAAAGCAGAACCATTCAAAAATATTAGAGGAAACACCAACTGCCCAGATTAGAAAAATCCCATAGTCTGGTGAGACATGGTGGCTCACACCTGTAATTCCAACACTCTTGGAGGCTGAGGCGATGGGATCCCTTGAGCCCAGGAGGTTGAGGCGGCTATGATCACACCATTGCACTACAGTCTTGGTGACAGAGTAAGACTCTGTTTCCAAAAAAAAAATCTCATAGTCCACAGGGCACTGAATATCCAAAGGGTCTCACCTAAGCAGTGGGAAATAATTAGAACTAGAATAAAGACACCTCCAGTGCTGCTTAACAAATCTTAAAAGCAATACCCAAAAGGATAAAACTTTCCAACTAACTGAATTGTATCCCAGAAAAAAACATTTTAGCAAAATTTATAGATATACAAAAACATCTAATACCTAACAAGTTAAAATACACAGATTGTCATCAATCAATAATTACCAGGTATGCAAAGAGAAACAACCAAATACAACCAATAATGTTGTGTGGGGGGGATTTAACCAATTGAAACTAATCCAGAACTGGCACTGATGTAAGAATTAGCAGACAAGAACATGAAAATAATGTTAAAGCTAGGTCTATTATGTTTTAAAAAATCAGATTGGGATATGCAATATAAAAGAAGACCCAAATCCAATATACAGCAATGAAAACTGCAATATTTGAGATGAAAACTAGACTGGATGGGAATAACAGTAGATTGCAAACTGCAGAAGAAAAGATTAGTGAACTTGAAGACGTAAGAGTGGATGCTACCCAAAATAAAATACAGATAAAAAGTTATTTATTTTTTATTTATTTATTTTTTTGAGATGGAGTTTCACTTTTTGTTGCCCAGACTGGAGTGCAATGGTGTGATCTTGGCTCATTGCAACCTCCACCTCCTGTGTTCAAGTGACTCTCCTGCCTCAGCCTCCCAAGTAGCTGGGATTACAGGCGCCCGCCACCACACCCAGATAATTTTTTGTATTTTTAGTAGAGATGGGGTTTCACTATGTTGACCTGGCTGGTCTCGAACTCCTGACCTCAGGTGATCCACCCACCTCAGCCTCCCAAAGTGCTGGGATTACAGGCATGAGCAGCCACATCTAGCCCAAGATTTTTTATTTAATTAAGAGAGTATCAGTAAACTCTCTGAAAATGGGATGGGAGCAAAAAAAAATTTGAAGAAATAGTGACTGAATATTTTTCAAATTTGATGAAAACTACAGAACCAAAAATTCAAGGAGATTAATGAACCTCAACCACAAGAAACATTAAGAAAATAGCATCAAGGCACATCATAATAGAATTTCTTAAAACTAGTAATAAAAAAATTGTTAAGGCATCCAGAAAATAAAACAGATTATATACACAGAAGGCAAAGATAAGGAGGACTGTACATTTCTCTTTGGAAACAATGTAAGCAAGAAGACAATGGAAAACATATTTAAAACACTGAAAAGCTATCAGCCTAGTTTTGTATTTGAAGAAAACAGCTTTTAAAAATGAAGGCAAAATAATGGTTTCTTTCAGATGTGTGAATAATGAAAGAACTAATCACCAGGAGACTCGCACTGGACAGAAATGATAAAGAATGTCTTTCTGACAGAAGGAAAATGATACTAGTTGAAAATATAATCAACACAAAGAAATGAAGAACACCTAAAATGGTAATATGGATATATAAATATGCAGGACTTTATTACTTAGCCACTTTAAAAAAAATTGACTCTATGCAAAAATAATAACAATGTAGTGTGGAGTTTATATCGTGTGAAAATAAAAGGTATGACAAAAATAGCACTAAGAATGAGAGGGGACAAATGCAGAGATGCAATTATGAAATGTTGAGTAGTATAATATTACTAGAAGATAGGCCATAATAGGTTAAAAATGTATACTGTAAGTCTTAAAGCAATCACTAAAAAATAGAAAAATGAGCTACCGCTAATAATCTCATGAAGGAAATAAAATGAAGTCATGAAAGATACTCAACTAATCTAAAAGATGTAGAAAAAGAAACTGAAAACAGATGGGACAAACAGAAAATGAACAGCAATGCAATGGCTTTGAACCTAACTACCTCAATAATCACATTATATGGAGATGGTCTGCTAAAAGGGAAATATTGTCAGATTGAGTAAGAAAGCAATACATAACAATATGTTGTTTACAAGAAGCCTTTTAAAAATAAGGGATCAGGCCAGGTGCAGTGGCTTACGTCTGTAATCCCAGCACTCTGGGAGGCTGAGGCAGGCGGATCATCTGAAGTCAGGAGTTCCAGGAGTTCCAGAAGATCAGCCTGGCCAACATGGTGAAACCTTGTTTCTACTAAAAAATGCAAAAATTAGCTGGGTGTGGTGGTGCGTGCCTGTAATCCCAGCTACTCGGGCGGCTGAGGCAGGAGAATTGCTGTAACCCAGGAAGTGGAGGTTGCAGTGAGCTGAGATCACGCCACTGCACTCCAGCCTGAGTGGCAGAGCTAGATTCCATCTCAAAATAATAATAATAATAATAAAATAAATATAAAGGACCAAGTTAAAAGAATGGAAAATGGCATACCTTGCTAACACTAACCAAAAGAAAGCTAGAGTGGCTGTATTAGTATCAGACAAACTTGATTTTAGAGCCAATAATATTTTCATGAATAAAGTTATTTCACAATAATAAAGGGGTCAATTACCAGAAATACATAGCAATCCTCAACATTTCTGCACCGAATAACAGACCTTCAAAATATGTAAAGTAAAACCTGGTAGAACTGAAAAAGAAAACTAGGCAAATACACAGCTGTAATAAGAGATATAATGCCAGGCATGGCGGCTTATGCCTGTAATCCCAGCACTTTGGGAGGCCAAGACAGGAGGACTACTTGAGGCCAGGAGTTTCAAACCAGCATGGGCAACATAGAGGGACCTCTTCTTTGCCTATAGTCGCAGCTACTCAGGAGGCTTAGGCGGGAGACTTGCTTGAGCCTATGAGGTGGAGTCTCCAGTGAGCTGTCATCATATCACTGCACTCCAGTCTGGGCAACAGAGCAAGACCTTGTCTCAACAACAACAACAACAACAACAGCAACAACAACAAAGAGAGATTTCAATACTTCTGTCTCAATAACTGATAATAGAACAAACAGTTAGAAAACAAGTAAGGATATATAAGACATAATACAATCAACCAACTTGACCTAATAGACATTTGCAGAACATTCCACCAAACAGAATATATATTCTTTTTAAGTGCATATGAAACATTTACCAACATGAACCAAAATCATGTCCATAAAACAGGTCACAATAAATTTAGAAGGATTAGAGTCATACAAAGTATGGTTTATGCTCCAAATGGAATTCAATTCGAAAGCAATACCAGAAGCATTTCCAGAGAACTCCAGATATTGAGAAGCTAGACAACACAATTCTAAATAAATAATGGGCTAAAGAAGAAATCAAAGGTAAATTACAAGCTATTTACAACTGAATGAAAATGAAATAATATAATAAAATTTGCAGAATTCTGTTAAAGCAGTACTTGGGGGAAATTTGAGCACTAAATTCCTATAACAAAAAGAATAAAGATCTCAAACAATAAGAAAAAACAACAAATGAAACATAAAGTAAAAAGAAGAAAATACTAAAGGTCAGAGCATAAATAAAGAAAATAAACATAAAAAAACAGAGAAAATTAATGAATCCCAAGTTTTTTTAGGAGATTAATAAAATTGAGCCACTAAAAAAGAGAAGAAATGCAAATTGCCAATATCAGAAATGAGAGATATGACACCACCACACGTTTTATAGATATTAAAAAACAATAAAGGAGTATTGTTAGCAATATTTTATTAATATACGTGATAATTTAGGTGAAATGAATAGATTCATTGAAAAACAGGAATTCTCAAATCTCATCCAAGAAGAAAAAGACTACCTCAATACTCAGTATTTATTAAAGAAATGGAACCCTCCCTCTGCTTCCCTTAAAGCCCCCTGGGTCCATATATTGGTGAATTCCACCAAACATTTGAGGAAGAAATAACATCCATTCTACAAAAATTTATCCTAAGTAGAATAAGAGGAACTACTTTCTAAGGCATTTTTTTGAAGCAAGGCAGATATTGGGAGAGAAAACTATAGACCAATTTCGTGTCCTTCCTAGGGACATGGATGAATCTGGAAACCATCATTCTCAGCAAACTGACACAAGAACAGAAAACCAAACACTGCATGTTCTCACTCATAGGCAGGTGTTGAACAATTAGAACATGTGGACACAGGGAGGGGAGCATCACACACTGTGGTCAGCTGTGGGGGAATGGGGAGGGACAGCGGGGGTGGGGAAGATGGGGAGGGATAATAAGGGGAGAAATACCAGATATAGGTGATGGGGGGATGAAGGCAGCAAACCACCTTGCTATATATGTACCTATGCAACAATCCTGCATGATCTGCACATGTACCTCAGAACCTAAAGTGCAATAAAATAAATAAATAAAATGCTGAAAAAAAGAAAAAAAAGAATACAGATAAAAAAATTCTAAACAAGATTGTAGCAGATCAAATTCAACAATGTAATAAAAGGATAAAACTCCATGAACCCATATTTCAGGATTGCAAAGTTGTTTTAATATTTGAAACTCAATTAAGGTAACTTACCATATTAACAAACTAAAAAAGAAATAAACATACAATTGTATCAATAGATGCAGAAAAAGCATTTGACAAAATCCAACATCCATTCCTGATTAAAAACCCTCAGCAAGCTTGCAAGACTGTGAAAGACTTAGGGATCAAACTGACAAAAAAATGTGCAAAATATAAACACTGAAAATTACAAAATATTGCTGAGAGAAATTAAAGTTCCAAACAAATATTGGTAAGAGATTCAATATTGGTAAGATGTCAGTTTTCCCCAGACTGGTGTCTAAATTCAATGCAATACCAATAAAAATCCCATCAGTTCCTTGTAGATTCTGGATATTAGACATTTGTCAGATGGATAAATTGCAAAAATTTTCTCCTATTTCATAGGTTGTCTGTTCACTCTGAAGATACTTTTTTTGCTGTACAGAAGCCCTTTAGTTTAATTAGGTCCCATTTGTCAAATTTTGCTTTTGTTGCCATTGCTTTTGAGGTTTTTGTCATGAAACCTTTCCCATGCCTATGTCTGGAATGGTATTGCCCAGATTATCTTCTAGGGCTTTTATAGTTTTGGGTTTTACATTTAAGTCTTTAATCCATCTTGAGTTAATTTTTGTACAAGGTGTAAGGAATGGATCCAGTTTCAATTTCCTGCACACTGCTAGCCAGTTTTCCCAGCACCATTTATTAAGTAGGGAATCCTTTCCCCATTGCTTGTTTCTGTCAGGTCTGTCAAAGATCAGATGGTTGTAGATGTGTGGTTTTAGAAAAAAAAGCAAACAACCCCATCAAAAAGTGGGCAAGGGACATGAACAGACACCCCTCACAAGAAGCCATTTATGTGGCCAAAAAACATGAAAAATAGCTCAACATCACTGATCATTAGAGAAATGGAAATCAAAACCACAATGAGATACCATCTCATGCCCTTCAGAATGGTGATTATTAAAAATTCAAGAAACAACAGATGCTGGCGAGGCTGTGAAGAAATAGAAATGCTTTTACACTCACAATATTATATAAATATATACCAAAACATATGTTTATAAAAGATATAAATATATATATTTATAAAAGATATAAATGTATATATTTATAAAAGATATAAATATATATATTTATAAAAGATATAAATATATATTTAATTTTACTTTGTATAGAACCCCCTGTAATTCCAGCTACTTGGGAAACTAAGGCAGGAGAATTGCTTGAACCCGGGAGGCGGAGGTTGCAGTGAGCCAAGATGGCGCCATTGCACTCCAGCCTGGGCAATAGATGAGACTCTGTCTCAAAAAAATAATAAAGGAAGAAAGAAAGAAAGAATAGTGACTAATACTTCTGTGTCCCAAAGTCTTCCTGCTTCCCGGGTACGACTTGCTCTTTAAGGCCAAGTAAAAACTTCCTCAAACTCAGATCTCACTGATGCCAAATAACTTGGCTTCTTTCCCATCTCTAGGATCCTTGGGGTTCTCACAGTTCTGCTGGGTCCCTCTGGCACTGGGCCCCAGGCTGTGCTGATTTGGGATGCCTGACCTGCTTTAACCTTCTGCATGTGCTCTTGTCCACACAATATTACCGAAGCCCCACTGTGTGGGCCCTTGGCAGCTTCGGGCCTATTTCCTTTCCAGTATCCCTCCTTCCAAAGTTGTCATCACCTTGGTTGACTAGGTCACTGGACTAAGGTCCTCTTCCTACCATTGTTAACACACACACAGAAAAAAAATGGATCATAAGCTATCTGAACTTGCATTCTTAGTTTCTTAAAACTATTTTTCTAGCTGGGCACCATGGCTCACGCCTGTAATCCCAGCACTTTGGGAAGCCAAGGGGGCGAATAACTTGAGGTCAGGAGTTTGAGACCAGCCTGGCTAATATGGTGAAACCTTGTCTCTACTAAAAACACAAAAATTAGCTGGGTGTGGTGGCGTGCTTCTGTAATCCCAGCTACTAGGGAGGCTGAGGCAGGAGAATCGATTGAACCCAGGAGGTGGACGTTGCAGTGAGCTGAGATCGTGCCACTGCACTACAGCCTGGGCAGCAGAGCCAGACTCGGTCTCAAAAAAACACAAACAAAACAAAACAAAAACCCTATTTTTCTTTAACTCATACAGGCACAAATCTTCTAAACCTTGGAAATAGTTTCACTGGTCTAGGGTGGAAGACCATGTGAGAGGCCCCACAGAGCACCTTCCCTGGTCGAACTCTTTGGCTTACGCTTGCAATCCCAGCACTTTGGGAGGCTGAGGCAGGTGGATACCACTACTCTGGAGGCTGAGGCAGGAGAATCACTTGAACCTGGGAGGCCAAGGTTGCAGTGAGCCCAGATCATGCCACTGCACTCCAGCCTGGGTGACAGAGTGAGACTGGAAAAAAAAAAATCATATGTCAGGTACATATGCAAGCACATGACTTGTTGCTACCTTAAGAAAATTATCTGCCCACCCATGTACTGCACAAGAAATGAGCAGTCATCTTTCCTTTTTTTTATATACATGGGTCAGAAGTCTTTGTTACAGGACTATTGCTTCCAAAATGTCCCATCATGGCTTTCTCCAGGAAATGGATCAAACCCACGCAAAGAGGTTCCCAAGGCCCCTAGAGTACACCTGGGTCTCCGGATGTGCACATCACACCTTCTCAGGATTCTTACTATGTTTAATTATCTGTAATAATAATATCTAAAAATATCTATAATAATTCTTAAGACCCTACCTTAGTTGCATGGATACAATTTTCATGATATAAATATGAAGATAGAGCAATTTCTACACCAAGCTGTGCTCATATTATTTATGTGGTATTGACATAAAGGTGGGGGCCAGGTGCGGTGGCTCCTGTAATCCCAGCACCTTGGGAGGTCGAGGTGGGTGGATCACTTGAGGTCAGGAGTTTGTGACCAGCCTGACCAACATGGTGAAACCCTATCTCTATTAAAAATACAAAAATTAGCTGGGCATGGTGGTGCCTGCCTGTAATTCCAGCTACTTGGGAGGTGGAGGCAGGAGAATTGCTTGAAGCCAGGAGGTGGAGGTTGCAGTGAGCTGAGATTGTGCCATTGCTCCAGCCTGTGCAACATAGCAAGACTCTGTTTCAAGGAAAAAAAAAAAAGATGAAGGCTATAATTACCGAAATATGCTGCAATGATGATTTTCTTACTCCCCTGAGGGAGGGGGAATGAGCTGCTTCTTTATTCTGCAATAAACACGTGATTGTTTTGATCTCTGTACTGTTGCTTTTCTGCTAATTTTTAGATAATAAGAAAGTGTATGTTCAGCTCTCTCAAAGTGGGCCTAACCTGACTGCATGGCAGCCTCCCGGGGAGCTGCAGTGACCACCCTGGTGGGTTGCAGAGGGAAGCTGAAGAGAATTAAAACACACTCTGAATGAAGAGACCCCCTGTACAGGCTTTGTGTGAGCAACATGGCTGTTTATTCACCTGGGTGTGGGGGCGCTGAGGCTGAAAAGAGAGTGAGTAGAGGATGGTGGGATAGGAGTTGGTTTTGCAGGTTTGGGGTAGGCAGTGGACAGTTACAGAAGTTACAGTTCAGGGCAGCTTTTGCAAGCTGGGAGGGCGTCATAGGGTCTGGAGTCATGAAGTTGACCAAGATTGGTTACAAAGTCTAGTTGACTTATCAGTTGAGGTGGGAATAAGGAACAGTAGAAGAATGTCTCAAAGTTGCTTAGGCACTGCAGGGATTGATCATTATTCTCTTTTTTGTGGTTTTCCAGTTACTTCAGACTTTGTAGCTCCAGGAATTCATCTGGAGTGTACGTGCAGGTGACAGAGGTTACCATGGCGTAGTCCACGGTGCAGTCGGTCAGCCTAAAAGACCTTACAGAGAGGATGGAGGGTTAATGCTATGGTCTGACTGTTGGTGACCCCCAAAATTCATAGGTTAGAACCTAATCCCTAATGTGATAGTATTAAGAGGTGGAGCCTTTTGAGAAGTGATTAAGTTATGAGGGCTCCACCTCCATGAATTAGTGCCCTTTCAAAAGAGGTTCAAGCAAGCTCCCTTGCTCCTTTCTGCCATCTGAAGAGACAGGAGGAATGCACCATCTTTGAAATGGAAAGCAAGCCCTCATTAGATGCTGAATCTGCTGGTGTGTTGATCTTGGGACTTTCCAGCCTCCAGAATTGTAAGAATTCATTTCTATTTTTTATAAATTACCCAGTCTAAAGTATTTTGTTACAGCAGCCCTCAGACTAAAACAGATTCAAAACCTCTGGCTTTGTCTCAAGCTTTTAATCTTTTTCCTATACCTAAACAATTCCCAGTGAATAAAACACAAAAACTTTTGGGACAGTGTCTCCCTGGGCCAGCTTGAGCCTGGCCAATCTATCTTCCCTCTGGAGGTCACAGCCAAGCACTTTTAGGGGCGTCCTGAGGTTTCTATCATAGACCTGCTCAGCGTCTGGCGTTCTGGCAATGGGAAACCTTGTGTCTGGCTGCTTGTAAATGTTCCTCCTAGGAGGTCATTTATTTCCAGTAACAAAGACATCCACAGTGACAAGATTCTACTTCAGTAAGTCTTGGGGCCATCCAAGAAGGTCTGGCTCCAAGTCAGTTCCTGTCCAAAGGATCACACTGTCTTCATTTTGAAAAACTGACAAAATACTCTGGTACATCACTTGGAGGCAGGCACTGGCAGAGAAAGAGGAAGATGTTCTTAAATATCATGTGCTTTGCTCACCTGTGAAGAAGACTTTGAACATGCTATGCTAGGTCTGACCCATAAGATGAAGGCTACAACAGTCAGAAGTGATTAGGAGAGCCAGAGATGCCATACTGCAATTTAGACACAGGCTGTGTCCATAAAGAAGCACAGGTCTTATTTAAAAGGACAAGTTGTATCCACCTCAAATATTTTTGCTTTTGAAAAATGATCACTTGCCAACATCTTCCTAGTTTCCTTCTGCAAGGCCTTTGAAGGTCATCTGGAAAAATACCTACGGTCTCTCTCATTTTCACCCATCCTTGCCATAGGAACTGTGTCCACTCATTTACTAATTATTTTACTCATCAAATAATACTATCTTCACAAGAAACTGTGGTGAGAGGATGTAACTGTGCTTGGTTCCTGCTCTTAGGAAGCTTCCAGACTCAAGGAAGAAGATAAACCCTTATATAATGTATAATGGTACAGGTGGTCTGAGTAAAATGCCAAGCACGCACAAAGGATAATTGATTAACTCCTGGATTCTACCTGCAGGGGTTGAGAAGGACTGTATTAGTCTGTTCTCACACTGCTATGAAGAAACACTTGAGACTGGGTAATTTATAAAGGAAAGAGGTTTAATTGACTCACAGTTCTGCATTGCTGGAGAGGCCTCAGGAAACTTACAATCACGTGGAAGGCAAAGGAGAAGCAGGCGCCTTCACAGGGTGGCAGGAAGGAGTGAATGCAAGCAGGGGAAGTGCCAGTTGCTTGTAAAACCATTAGATCTCCTGAGAACTCACTCATTATCAAGAGAGCAGCATGGGGGAAACCACCCCCATGATCTGATTACCTCCACCTGGTCCCAACTTTGATATATAGGGATTCTGGGGCTCACAATTCGAGAGATTTTGGGTGGAGACATAGCCAAACCATATCAAGGACTTCACAGGGGAAGCTAGACCTGGATAGATGAGATGGCCTTGTCAGGCAGGGAAGGCAAAGACAGTTACAGGGGCCTCACCAATAGCAGGACAGACACCGTTCGTGGCTCAGGCAGTCTCTAACCTCAAACCAACAGCAATGGTTTGAGGTTAGAGACAGCAATATATATATATATATATATATATACACTCATATTTTTCCTTTTTCTTTCTTTTTTTTTTTTTTTTTTTTTTTAAGACAGTCTCTGTCGCCCAGGTTGGAGTGCAATGGCACAATCTCGGCTCACTGCAACCTCCACCTCCCGGGATCAAGCAATTCTCCTGCTCCAGCCTTCTGAGGAGCTGGTATTACAGGTACTCGCCACCACGCCTGGCCAATTTTTGCATTTTTAGTAGAGACAGCGTTTCTCCATGTTGGCAAGGCTGGTCTCGAACTCCTGACCTCAGGTGATCTGCCCACCTCATCCTCCCAAAGTGCTGGGATTACAGGCATGAGTTGCCACACCTGGCCATGAGTTTATATTATAATTGCTTCTTAGCACAGAGGAAACAAGACAGTGCCTAGTATGCATGAGCAAAGATGCAGAGGGGAAGGGAGAGAGTTATCACAAGAGCAACAGAGAGAGAGAGAGAGAGAGAGAGAGAGAGAGGAGCTAGAGAATGTACTTATTTTTTTCTGTTGTTTGTTTGTTTGTTTTCACATGGAAATCTTCAGAATGAAGATAATGCACTTATTTTAGGGATACCTCCAGGGCTAGATCCAGGCAGTCCCTGGCATCAGTTCCTCCCCTTCTCCTCCTGCTTGTGGGTCACTAAGGAAGGGAATTCACATAGTGAATTTCTTCCCGTCCTGTGCTCTGTTTTCTTTCACCTGTAAAAAAAGGGAGCGGGAAACTAAGGTAGAGAAAAAGTCAGGGTCCAGGGGAATGAGGAGGAAAAAAAGCCGGCAGGCCTTGGCCTCTGTTATCTGTTTCCTGAGAGCACAGAATGTCTCATTCCCATGGGTGCTCATTCCGTCCCCCAGGGCCTTCATAAAGGCCGTGCAGTTTTTCAGGTCAGTGCCATAGATTCATACATCATGATCACAAGCTCCCACAGGGACAGTCGTTCTTCCTGAAGGGCCTCTCACATAGCTCTGGGCCCAGAGCCACCTTCAAAGACCCATCTGAGGGGCCTGGGAAGCCTTCTCTCACCAAAGCAACTCTGAGACTACTACTCAACATGTCTTATTCTGCAGAAAGACAAACAGCCCTCAGAGGCTTTGAGCACCAAGGAAGAGCCTGGTTTCTCAGGCTTGGAACATGGGTGCACAGCTTCTCAGCTGACCCGGGTGTGTGTTTGTTGGCGGTGACACATCAGGCTTTCTTTCAGACTCAGGACATAGGCACGCAGCTCCTCAGTCAGCCTGTCGTTTCTCAGGCCCTTATTGTGGGGCCTTCGTGCAAGCCAGGGGTATGTTCATGGAGTGGGTAGTGTCGAAGGCCTGTTTTTCAGACTCTGGACGTCTGCACACAGCTGCTCCACTGGCCTAGGGGCACGTCAGGTGCTTGGTGGGTTGAGGACCCTTCCTCCTTGTGGGGGAACGCACAGTCGTTTGGCTGGCACAAGAGCAGGTTCATCCTGGGTGGGACTGCTAGATTGTTCTTCCAGCTGCAGGGCAGATAGCATGGGTTTATTTCACTGTTGCGCAGGACCAGCGTCATAGCCAATCCTGGGACCAGCTGGGTGCCACGTGGTCTTGGTGGAATAAAGATAGAGTCCCAGTGCTAGAGAGGCACAATGACTACGGCCCCAGAGCAGGGCACACTCCAGCAGTAGTTCTGTTCTCAGACGGCGCCATGCTGCAGCAGTGTGGTCCAGTGGGGTAAGGGGGAGTGCACGCCTTATGTTCCTCACCTGGAGTGACACAGCTGAGTGAATTCTCAGCAG
This sequence comes from Cacajao melanocephalus, assembly GCA_963573385.1. Taxonomy (NCBI): domain Eukaryota; kingdom Metazoa; phylum Chordata; class Mammalia; order Primates; family Pitheciidae; genus Cacajao; species Cacajao melanocephalus. The sequence continues at coordinate 76,033 of CAUYLG010079084.1, read as the reverse complement.
CTCTCCAAATTGAACTCAGGGCTTACAAGGATGTGGGATTCTCTCGTAGTAAGGACTGGAGGTGTTTGCAGTGGCCAAGGAAGCTAGTGGGGTTCTTCTATTTACCTTTTTCCCCTAAGAGGAAGTCCTCTTATTTCTGGACCGGTCTGATCCAGGTGGGTGAGATGAGGCTGTGGAGGCCAAGTGCCTCCACCCTGTCCTCCTGGGCCTCCAACCACCTCAGAGGCATCTTCACTCCCCTGCCTCACTCCATCGCTCTCCTTTGGGCACTCCAGTCAAATCTTAGCTGTCTATTTATTGCCTCCGTCCTTCCTTGTGGGAAGATGAAGGTCAGGTGTCTCTAGTCAGCCATATTGCTGATGTCACTCTTCTATTTGATCAAAGTTGTATGTGAAACAGGAGCCTTCAGAAATAAAATCTCCGAAACCTAGGGAAAACTGTTTTTATGCTTCGGTTTGATGAAGCATGAACAGCTGTGTATAAATGGGATTGCACAAACGACTATACTCTAATGGTAATATACTAAGAGAGGGTGGGAAGCCCAGCAAAGCCAGTCTGTTCAGATTCTTCTTGGCCACTCTGTTGAGCTAGAATTCCTTCCTCCTGGGCATATGGCAGGACCCCTATGGAATGAGGGTCTTATGGCCTACTATCAGATAGTATTTTTGTAGTCAGATAATTTTTTTGTGGTCAGCTCCTACACAGAAAGATGGGAGAAAGGTTAGAGTAATATTTTTAGGTTTATGGCTTGCTTTGGGAGACGGCAGTATTAGCTTCTATGACCCACCTTGGGGAGAAGAAATTCTGGTTTCTATGACTCCAGGGGAAAATGAGGGGCAAGAGACAGGAGGATAGGAGAAGATCAGAGAGAACTTGCTTCTGAGTCTGCTTTCAGGGCCTTCCAATTTCCTTTGGTTCAAAGTGCTAAACTTGAGATACGGTTTTCTGAGCCCCAGCAGTCTCTTTGTGGCACATCACCCCGATGTTTCCTTGCTCAGCTGTCACCTGAAGACAAATATAGCTGGGTGGTTAAAAACATACTATGAGGCCGGGTGTGGAGGCTCACGCCTGTAATCTCAGCACTTAGGGAGGCCAAGGAGTTCGAGACTAGCCTGACCAACATGAAGAAACCCCATCTCTACTAAAAATACAAAATCAGCCAGACATGGTGGCACACGCCTGTAATCCCAGCTACTAGGGAGGCTGAGGCAGGAGAATTACTTGAACCTGGGAGGCAGAGGTTGCAGTGAGCCTAGATTATACTGCACTCCAGCATGGGCAACAAGAGCAAAACTCTGTCTCAAAAAATAAAAAAATAAGAAAACCCACTAAGGTCCCTAATCACCTGAAGAGGAAATCTCAGGTCTGCTCACCTAAGGCCACACAAAGTGCTTCCCTTTCATGAAGCCTGAAATCAGCAGGAATCTTCCCCCATGGGGTTATAGGGTATGTGAGTGGGGAGTGAGGTTGGCACAGGGAACAGAGTAGGTTTCAAGGTGACATGTTTAGGGAGGGAAGGAGTGCTGACATCACTGCTCAAATGTCAATATGATCAGGAATCACGTGGGAATCTTGTGAAAATGGAGAGGGTGATACAGAGGGTCTGGGGTGGGGTCTGAAATTCTGCTTTTCTGTGAAGCATGACAGCTGTGCAGAAATGTGATTGCACAAAAGGATATGCTCTAATGGTAAATGCTAAGAGGGGGTGGGAAGCCCAGCCAGTGGCTCGCACTTTGGGCGGCTGAGGTGGGTGGATCACCTGAGGTTGGGAGTTTGAGTCCAGCCTGATCAACATGGAGAAACCCCATCTCTACTAAAAATACAAAACTAGCTGCCAGTCCCCTAAAGATGCTTTGAGAAGCCAAAGAAGGACATGGAACGGGAAATGGTGAGGATTCAAAGACAACGTTTTCCTGCATTGAGAAATTGCCTTGGTCCACCTCTCCACCTGAGCTTGAGTTCCAGATTGTGTTCTAAGTGGATTTTAATTTTTTATGCCCATGTAGACTTTGTTAAACCTTGTTCCCTTTCTCCAGAAAGCATTCTCTCAGGGCAAGTTTTGTAACCTTCCTGGAAAGCACAGGACATAGGTGTGTGCTACCCTCTGCTGGTTATAGTCTGACATGCACACAATCCGCTGTGGTCCTGGACTTGATATTGGACGTGGTTTCCCGATCACACCCGAAATTGCTAGGGCAGTTCTAGGACAGGAGAGGGATTAGATTCACTCCTTCAATCTTGTAAGTTTGTTCTGTAACAAACCTTTATTTTGTTTATTTTGTTTTTTTGTTTTGAGATGGGGTATCACTCTGTTGCCCAGGCTGGAGGGCAGCAGCGCAACCTTGGCTCACTATAACCTCTGCCTCCTGAGTTCAAGCAGTTCTCGCTGCCTCAGCCTCCCAAGTAGCTGTGATTACAGGCACGTGCTACCACGCCCGGCTAATTTTTGCATCTTTAGTAGAGACAGGGTCTCACCCTGTTGGCCAGGCTGGCCTGAACTCCTGACCTCAAGTGATCCGCCTGCCTCGGCCTCCCAAAGTGCTGGGGTTACAGGCATGAGCCGTCATGCCTGGCCTTGTAACAAACCTTTACATACACACATATTCTGAGCTTTACCACAGTGGCGAGAACTCGCTTCTACTGTAAACGATGGGTCTATAGTGCGTTGATCTAATGCAAAGATCTAACATATCTTCAAATGATCTGTTAAGATCTGTTAGGGCATTCAAAATCATTCAGTATTGGGTGTTTCAGAAATACTTTGAAGGTTTTTTCTCAAAAAAGAAAAAAAATAATATGTGTGCTGAAAAAGCATTTTACGTGCTTTTAGTATGCCACCCCTTTTCTCTGCTGAGAACCACTACAGTATGATTTTACATGGGAAGAAACTGAGGCTCAAAGCGGCTGAGCAATAAGTCACATGGATAGCAGAAAACCTGGCACTAGGACCTAAGTCCTGGCATATGCCAGGATCCCGGGATTCCTAAGTCATGCCCAGTGCCGCCTTACTCTGTGAGATGGTGATGAACCTCCTTCAAGACCAGGATAGGTGGTTCTCCAGAGCTTTACCACACCCTCTTGCCCAATAAGTCAGCTTGGCAAAAGTAGCTTCTTCAGTCAGAAGGAGAAGAAAGAGGCAACAGCAGGGAAGACAACACAATTATTTTTAATATAAGTTCTGTAGCAATCAACCCAACCGTGGCTTTTTCCAGCCCTAGTTTGACAAGGATGATGCTGGTAGTGACCCCTGAGAAATCCTAGAACTGGGAATTTAAGCCCCAGGACTCTTCTTTTAGATACCACTATGGAAGATAGGGATAAATGGGATAGTGGGTAGTGCTACCCCCATCCCCTTTGTAAATAATAAAATAATATCCTTCCAGTTTCCATCTGAAAACAGAGAGGGACTCCAGCTGTGATCTTAATGCAGCAGGTTTCTCAGGTTTCTTTCCACAACCCAGTTAGTAGAGATTCATCAGCAGACCACTAGGGGGAGTGTGGACAGATTAAGGTGAATAGGGCCAAGAAGAAAGCCAAAGACAACGTGCTACAAGCAGCCACAAGGAAAAGAGGGTGGAGAGTGATACATATTTAAATATATATATGCATTTTATATTTAATATAAAAAATATATTTACTATATTTTATATAATATATTTATATTTTAAATGTTGAAATATATATTTCAATAAATATATTTAATATATAAAATGTATATTTAAATATATACTTTTCACATTATCATGTTTTCAATGTTTTTATTAGCGTTTATATTTAATATATATAGAAACATAACTTTTCAAATCTATCTTTAAATATGTGTATATATATTTAAAGAAAGATATATATTTTAAATATGTATATATACTAAAAGATATATCTATTTTTAAATATGTGTGTGTATATATATATATTTAAAGATAGATTTGTGGGGAAAAATCTAAGCGGCCAATTCTGCCTGTCTGTTCTTTACTGCCTGCCCTCCTGTGAAACAGTTTTACCTCTTCTTTAACACTTTCCCTTTAAGTTCAGCTGTGGATCTGTTTGCATATTTCAAGACGTCAGACGCATAGTGAAAATAGACAAGTGCCACTTCATTGTCCTACTGTCAATTTCACCTCCTCCCTCTATCCTCTGCTGTTCTATACCCAAACGAAGTTTTCCTCCTGTTACAGAAGGAGGTGTGACTGTGGTCCTACCCAGGACTTTCTAAGGGATGGGGGAACAAGAATAGGTTCAGTGCGTCCATTCTCAGGTGCTCACGGAGTCTGAGCTGGTACCTGTTATACCCTGCTGGTCATATAGACATATTCTTGCCATATAATCAGCCCCGGTGCCAGACTTCTTGGTAGGGGGGTCTTGTCCATGCCAGGTGTAAGTTATGCATCTCATCTGGGAGTTACATTTCTGATTTCAGTAGACAGTTCAGGTGATTTCCAGGTCTGCCAGAATATACCCCAACAGCACAATCCATCCTAGACCCATGGTCAGTCTTTTTACAACAAAATAATTACTCTTAGTTTGATAGCAACTACTAGCCTTATAATCAGACATCAAAATGTACATGTAGATTCCAAACATTTTCAATATCCCATGGGGCATTGGGTTTAGATTTAAACAGACAGCGGAGTTATCGTTCTCATATTTTTGCAGTAACTTCACACATTTTGCCTCCCTGATCTACGGCTATCTGCACTTTATGCAGTATATCTGCTGAGTGTTTAAGAACCATCATTGGCCAGGTGCGGTGGCTCACGCCTGTAATCCCAGCACTTTGGGAGGCTGAGGCGGGTGGATCACCTGAGGTCAGGAGTTCGAGACCAGCCTGACCAACATGGTGAAACCCTGTCTTTACTAAAAATACAAAACTTAGCTGGGCATGGTGGCAGGTGCCTGTAATCCCAGCTACTCAGGAGTCTGAGGCAGGAGAATCACTTGAACCTGGGAGGCGGAGGTTGCAGTGAGCAAAGATCACGCCATTGCACTCCAGCCTGTGTTACAGAGCGAGATCCCATCTCAAAAATAAATAAATAAATAAGAACTATCATCAATCTGTCATTGATGAAATATAAATCTTTTAGGCCATTTCTCCTCCATCCAGATAATGTCCCACAAGGCAGTGATCCCACACCTTTTTGGCGTCGGGGACTGGTTTCATGAAAGACAACTTTTCCGTGGGTGGGGGGATGGGGAGCTGGGGACGGTGGGGACGGTTTTGGGATGAAACTGTTCCACCTCAGATCATCAGGCATTAGAGTCTCATTAGGAGCACACAATCTAGATCTCTTGCATGTGCGGTTCACAATAGGGTTTGCATTCCTATGAGGATCTAATGCCTCTGCGGACATGACAGGAAGCAGAGGTGAGGCAGTAATGCTCGTTCGCCTGCTGCTCACCTCCTGCTGTGTGGCCCAGTTCCTAACAGGCCACAGACTGCTACTGGTCCATGTCCCAGGGGTTGCTGACCTCTGTTTGTGAGGGCTTTAATTCAATCACCCCAAAATTTGATCAGCAATATTATCATGAGCTTTTATTAGTGTTTATAAATTTTATGTATGCTTCCTATAATATAGCAAGCAGTACTCTGGACACACGATTATAATATAAATCTGATATCACTGTAGTTATGACCATTTTGTCCTCAACAAAACTCAACCTTTGCATATATCTATTAGTTTTCTATTGCTGCTGTAATTAATGACCACAAATTTAGCGGCTGAAAGCATTTCAAATTTGTTATCTTATAGTTCTATAGGTCAAAAGTCTAACATGACTCTCCAGGGCTAAAATCAAGGTGTCGGCGAGCTGCGTTCTTTTCTGGAGGCTCCAGGGGAATTCTGTTTCCTTGCCTTTTCTAGCCTCTAGAGGCCACTCGTCTGTGTTTCTTGGCTCATGGCCTCCTTCCTCCACCTTCAAAGCCAGCAATGTCAGCCTGAGTCCTCATGCTGCCATCTCTCTGAGTCTTCTGTACCTCTCTCTTCCACTTTATAAGGACCCACGTGATTACACCGGCCCACCTGAATAATCCAGGGTAATCTCTTCATCTCAAAGTCAGCAGATTGGCAGGCTTAATTCTACCTGCAAAGTTAATTCTCCTTCTCCAAGTAACCTAATATATTAACAGGTGCCAGGGATTAGGGCATGACCATCTTTGTGGGGGGGTATGATTTTGCCTACCACACCCCGTGTTATTTCTCATGAGAGTATAAACTTGAGGCTATATCTGTGTTACGTCTGGAGTACCCAGGATTCAAACATGTTTGGAGTTCATAGCCAAACTCCTTTCCTCTGGGTACATGGCCTTAACAAACATTGCTTCCCAAGGAAAGAGGCTCTACAAAACGGCCCGTCTATTCCCCATGGGAAACACTCTAATCCTTTTCAAAATTTGTCCAATAACCATGAGTCACTCTACAAAAAGAATGGTTTGCGCTGCGTCATGGTGGAAGGGCATGTTGGTAGGCTGCATTCTCTAAGTAAACATTTACATTGACTGGGTGGCTTATTAGTCTTTCATAAGTATGTAACTTGAACTTTCACTGTGAGACGCCCTGTGTCAGGGATACCTCAGACTCCATTTGAATTAAGATACCTAATAACCCAGCTGTGTTGGCATGCAGGCTCATTCCCATTTCTAGGTTTGGGCATGTCACCTTAGGAGCTGTTGTCATTGTCAGTGCTGTACTGTCATGCCAGACAAATTGCCATCTTTGTCCTTCATCCTGAAATAGGATACTTCGAGTTTATTTATGTCAGAATGTCTTTTTCTTCAACAAGTCTTTCCTCATTAAAAACGAATTCTGCCTGGTCAATTATTTCTAGCCCAGTTCCCAGTCCTCCTAAAGCTCTCTTACTTTGGGTGGGCTGATGCTGTTTCAGCCACAAGACACATTGTTGCCATTGAGTCCTCATTGCTTTTAGCGCGATTTGGAAATAACATGGAGATCCAGAAATGTTGAGTTCTTCAGGGAAAGGAGACATGAGTAGTAGTGACTCCTGGGTAAATGTTGGTTTGTGCATCTTGCAGTGCTTTGCAGAACCATGAATGTCTAAGTGCTGGCTTTTCATTCTTGGGAACGCAGAATCACCAAACTATATATCATTATTTTTCTTTGTCAGTGAACCAACTATTTTAATTGTGCCTTCACCTCTTCATGGATTTTTTTTTTAACCCACAGCTTTTTTAAAAACATAATTTTATAACAGATGGGGCATTCAATGGATAATTTATATCCCAATACCTTTCTTAAACCTTCACTAATCACAATTAATGGTCATGCAGTGTTCATTCAAAAGATTATCGGCCGGACGCCGTGGCTCACGCCTGTAATCCCAGCACTTTGGGAGCCCAAGGTGGGTGAATCACAAGGCCAGGAGTTTGAGACCAACATAGCCAATATGGTGAAACCCTGTCTCTACTAAAAATACAAAAATTAGCTGGGCATGGTGGTGCACACCTATAATCCTAGCTATTTGGGAGGCTGAGGCAGGAGAATCGCTTGAACCCGGGAGGCAGACGTTGTAGTGAGTTGAGATCATGCCACTGCCCTCCAGACTGGGCAACAAAGTGAGACTGTCTCAAAAAAAAAAATTATTGATCAGTGTTCTTTGGATTTGACAGGGGAAATATTCTGCTGCTTTCTAATGTAAGTCCTTAGTTGGCTCATTAATTTGACCTTGATGCAGCTCACGTCTTAGATTTTTAAAAGAGGAAGAGTTTTTAGCAGACAGAGTTCTCCCTCTCAAGGGACATCTGGATCAAAACTATAAGAGAATATTATTTAATCGTCGGTCCTAAGGGAAAAGAGGCTACTTGCTAGTGAATAAAATGTATCCCTCCTGTGGTTTGCCTGATAGCATGTTCCCGTATGTATCATTTCCATTTTATGGTGGAAATTCTTTGAGCCTTGCACTCCTGTTGGAGTGCTTTTCTTTTCTTGTTTTTTTGTTTTGTTTTGTTTTGTTTTTTCTTTTTTCCCTCTGAGTCAGTTTCACACTGTTGCCTGGGCTGGAGTGCAATGGCATGATCCCAGCTCACTGAAACCTCCACCCCCTGAGTTCAAGAGATTCTCCTGCCTCAGCCTACCAAGTAGCTGGGATTACAGGTGCCCACCAACACAGCCGGCTAATTTCTTGTATTTTTATTGGAGACAGGAGTTCATTGTGTGGGCCAGGCTAGTCTTGAACTTCTGACCTCGTGATCAGCCCACCTTGGCCTCACAAAGTGCTGGGATTACAGAGGTGAGCCACTGCGCCTGGCTGGAGTGCTTTTCTGACATCACCCATGGCATGATGGGTATTTCCAGTCTTCATTTTCTTCAATTATTTGGGTTATCTCAATGCCCAATAACAAACAAGTAACTGTTTTCCAGAAGGACTACAGCAGAGAGCCGCATCTGGTAACGCTCGAGTCCCCAAATCCAGAGTTGCAAAGTAGCAGTCATGGAGTTCTACTGGAGAGTTCACACAGCTTGAATGTAGGGGGCCAACAGTCATATCATTTTAGCTTGATTACTGTGTGTTCCCAGTGGAACTACTGCCTCGTGCAGTCATAAGAAGCCTTATTGTTTAGGTTCCCAATTAAATACATCCTTTTCCTCAGTGATTTTATGTACTGGGACCAGCAACATTCATACCTCAGGGATATGATTTCTCCAAAAGCCAAAGAGACCCACTGGGTGTTGAGCCTCTTAGTCTGAGGGTTAGGAATAATTGGTTTTTGGTGGTCTCTGGTATGTTTTGGGTCACTCCAGCACATGTTGTCTCCCCAAAACTTCCACAGTCTGTGTATGGCCCCTAGATTTTAGCAGTCATCTCCAATTAGAGATATGCTTTATAAACTTAATTACTTTGTTCTTAGCTTGATCTTCAGTTTCAGAAATAATCACATCATCAATAGAATCTATTATGAGTACATTGTCCAGTTATATTAGATTTGGAGCCCACCTTAACAGTTAGTGAAAATGCATGGGAGAGGCTGGGCACAGTGGCTCACACCTGTAATCCCAGCACTTTGGGAGGCCGAGGCGGGTGGATCACCTGCGGTCAGAAGTTCAAGACCAGCTTGACCAATATGATGAAACCCTATTTCTACTAAAAATACCAACAATTATCCTGGTGTGGTGGCGTGCACCTGTAGTCCCAGCTACTAGGGAGGATGAGACAGGAAAATCTCTTGAACCTGGGAGGCAGAGGTTGCAGTGAGCTGCGATTGTGCCACTGCACTCCAGCTTGGGCAACAGAGTGAGAATCTGTCTTTAAAAAAAAAGCTGGGGGAGAGAGTTGAAATACAATACACGCATGAAGGCGATCATTCTACATCTGAGAAAATTGTTGGCTCACCTTGGTGACTGATATGTAGAGAGATGAATTAGCCAGATTAATTACAGATCAATTACCAGTCGCCTTTATCATGTAGTATCCATAGAAGAATCTGGACCACATCAGGTACTGGCAAGGCTGTTGGGGACACTGTTTTGCCTTGCCTCCCTTCTACTGTGAAGTGAACTTTCATGCCATGAACTGTCAGCCTTCCTTACTGACCATGCCAGGCTGTTGTACATTGTGTTTTTGTACGCTAACACATGTGCATCTAATATTTCCATAGTTAGGGCTGTCATTTCTTATTGATCGTTAATATTGTTTCAAATTTACTATTTGAGTTGGCTCAGGCAACTCTCAAGGCTCCCAGTTTCCATGTCCAATTAAAGCTGAACAAAAACAAATCTACAAGTTATTTTTTTAATCTTACACAATAAGGGGAGGAATTTCCTTTCAGAGATTATATCCATACCAGTTATATTTTTAGATAACAGAAATACCATCATTCTATGCGTTTTTATCACATATTCCAATATTAATCGGAGTTTAATTTGCCTTCTTTCCACAGTCACATCCCATGTCTCCCTAAATGAATTCTATCACCCCAAACAGCTCATTATCTGGGTTAGACAGTAATACACAGTGTGCCCTTGCATTCAATGGAAATAAAAGAAGTTGAACAATGAGAACACATGGACACAGGAAGGCCTGTCAAGAGGGGTGGGAGGGCTGGGGGAGGGATAGCATTAGGAGAAATACCTAATGTAGATGATGGATTGATGGGCGAAGCAAACCACCATGACACGTGTATACTTATGTAACAAATCTGCACACGTATCCCAGAACTTAAAGTAAGAAGGAGAAGAAGAAGAAGACAACGACAGAAGAAGAAGAAGAAAGAGGAGTTTCTTCTCCACTCCAGAGAAGAAAGGCCTTGGGTTCCATAGTTAGATGGGGTTCAAATGCTAAGCAAGGGTCACTGGATCCAAACTGGCAATGCTTACAAATCTATAGTTGGCTACAGGAAAAGAAAACAACAGAGAAACAGCATAGAAGTGAAACTATTCATAATAGTTGAAGGTTGTCTCCAGTAAAGAGTCTGGAGGAGCTGGTCTGGCCTCCAGGTTTTCTTCCTTTCTCCAAGGGTTATACCAGGACATTCTTGAATCAGAACCACTGATGTATGTACAGAATCCATTGAAACTAAAGGGTCAAAAATAGAATCTAATCTTTCTGGTTATATCAGAATTTTCTTGCTACATAACCAGCAAGAAAGACAGAGCCCTGTAAGAGTTTATACTGAGGTGCACATCAGCAATTTCATTGTTATCAACAACAAAACTGATTTAAACTGCCACACAACTCCTCAGACCCAAAGTCACAAAGATACATTGTTAATCATTATGGTTCACATCTTATGCCAGGGAGATGCCTTTATGATTTTAATCAAATGTATCAGGCTAATTCAGGCCCGCTGAAGTTAACTCTCAGGGCACACATGGATATAAAGTTACAATTTTCCCCACCACCCTGAATGAACTCCTACATAAATTAATTTTTTAAAAAATCTCCATTAATGTTATGTAGAGACACAGTTCCACTGGAATTTTATAGTAGATGTTTAATGGCTTATCAAAAATTTAACTATTTATGCTTAAAAATTATTTTTGTATTTTGTATAAATACTAATTTTAATGATAACCTGATTCAGAAGATTCTAGAACCTTATGTTCACAGGAAATAAAGCATAACGTTTTAATGACTGTAGGTCGTTGTAAGATAATTTTTCTGAGGCTTTTATGCATATAAATATTATTATAGTCTCCCATTTAAATGGCAGTTTGGCTGGATAGAAAATTCTGAGTTTAAAGTTCTTTTTCTTCAATACTTAAGAAAAATATTCCTCCATTGTCTTTTTGCGTTCAGTATTCTGACAGGGGCAAACAGCAGACTGCTCTGAAAATAACCTGATTTGCATATCTGAATTTGAAACTGTGCATATTTGGCTTTGGAACATAATTCTAAAACAAAACATTTAAAAAGGACCCCCTGGAACTTAAAACCAAAATAGAACTGTGAAAAAAAAATATCTTGGGCCCCTGAAATCACTAAGCTAAAGGGAAATGTCAAGCTGGGAACTGCTAGGGCAAACCTGCCTCCCATTCTATTCAAAGTCACCCCTCTAGGCTGGGCACAGTGGCCCACGCCTTTAGTCCCAGCACTTCGGGAGTGGCTCATGCCTGTAATCCCAGCACTTTTGGTGGATGGATCACTTGAGGTCAGGAATTCGAGACCAGCCTGGCCAACATGGGGAAACCCCGTCTCTACTAAATACAAAAAATTAGCCAGGCATGGTGGTACATGCCTGTAATCCCAGCTATTTGGGATGCTGAGGCAGGAGAATTGCTTGAACCCATGAGGCAGAGATTGCAGTGAGCTGAGATTGCACCATTGCACTTCAGCCTGGGCAACAAGAGTGAAATTCCATCTCAAGCAAACAAACAAATAAACAAAGTTACCCCTCTGCTCACTGAGAGAAATGCATCTGATTGGTTCTTTTGGAGAGGCTAATCAGAAACTCAAAAGAATGCAACCATTTATCTCTTATCTACCTATGATCTGGACGCCTCCTCCCCACTTCGAGTTGTCCCGCCTTTCTGGATGGAACCAATGTTCATCTTACATATGTTAATTGATGTCTCTGTCTCCCTAAAATGTATAAAACCAAGCTGTGCTCTGACTACCTTAGCCACATGTCATCATGACCTCCTGAGGCTGTGTCGTGGTGCATGTCCTCAACCTTGGCAAAATAAACTTTCCAAATTAACTGAGACCTGTCTCAAATTTTGGGGGTTCACAGAATATAAGCCTAATGACTTTTAAACTGTTTTCAATACTTGAAAATTGTTTTCTGTAATGATAGTGTGTAGGTTGTGTTGTATTTTTCGTACTACTGCATGTACATTGTGAAATCAAGCAAATTAGCAATTAGGTTTGTGTCTTTGGGGAGTGAGATATTCGGTGTGACAGAATGAAGAGACAGATAAGACAGGTGAGATTAAGCCTTGCAGTTCTTAACTTCAATCAGAAATGTCCATTTGAGCTCATGGTATGTTTTCTAATAGGTGTTTCCTACCTCTTTACACTGAAAAGGACTGGAAGCAAGATTTAATTCAATTACAAAGAATGATTCTAGTTCCCAAACTGTAGTTTCTAAATATCAATTTCCACTAAAAGGAACCAGGGCTCCTTGGATAAATCTAGGTCTGGAACAAGAAAGCAATGAAATTACCAAAGACTATAAAGACTACATGAAAAGAATGCAAAAGCCAATTGGAAGTGCTGTCAGTGGCAAGGAGGATAATTTGGGCATCAATAAAAATAGCAATAGATTATAACATTAAATATATTTAAATTCATGAATGCAAAGAACACTAAATGACAACTATTTGGTCACCTTGGAGGGTGCTTGGAAACATTTTAAAAACTAAAATAAAAGAATGAATCTATCATTATTCAGTGTTCCTATACAAACTATGCCTCAGGGTAGCCCAATAATTGATTAGGAAAAATTTTACCTTAAAGAAGTATGCCAGCTAATACATGAAGAAAGAATGGTGGAATCAGTATGTCACTGTTTTGCAATTTAATGAAATAATAGATTTAAGTAATGATCATCAATGACTACTATAAATAATACTATAAAATAAACACAAATAAAGAGGCAGTCAGTCATTCCACCGGAAGAGAATACAACATATAGGAAGTAGCCAAAAACGAAACAAAACAAAATGGATCTGAATCTTATCAAGTCTCTAGGTCTTATTAAGTGTTGCCAAGATACCTGGGGGATTGAGTGATATGGTAAATACATTTCTGGGAATGCAATAATCAGTAGACTCCAGGTGGTGGGAAACTATAGAGAGAAAGTAATTTTTTTTTTTTTTTGAGACAGTGTCTTACTGTGTCTTCCAGGCTCCCAGGCTAAAGCAATCATCTTGCCTCTGCCTCCTGAATAGCTGAGATTACAGGCATGTGCCACCACACCCAGCTAATTGTTTATTGTGTTTTTCATAGAGGTAGGGTGTCACTGTGTGGCTCCTGGCCTCAAGTGGTCCTCTTGCCACAGCCTCCCAAAGTGCTGGGATTACAGGTGAGCCACCACACCCAGCTATGATGTGGTTTTTAAAACAAATAGAGCACAAGGAGAGAAAGTGAGGACCTGTAGTTTCGCATATTTTCAAAATATTTCATAATAAAAAGATTTTTGAAAGATAAAAGAACAAAACCACCATGCCCGACCAGGGGTTTCCCTTTAAATAAAAAGAATAAAAAATTAAGAATTCAGTATTAGGTACAAAGCCTAAGATGGTGCTCACGCAAGTGAGGGTGACTGAAGGTCAAGTTTTGTTAGCTTCATGGTAAATCCACCTCTGTGATCCCCCTTTGCAGCTCCTGACCCTTGGGTTCCCGCATACCACTCTAGCTGTACCTCTGCTGGGCACCCCGTAGGTCTACTCCCTGAGCGTCCCCACACTGGCTGCCTCCAGTTCTTTCAATGTATCTTAGTCTCTCCCACCCCTTGGCTCACACTGTTCTCCTGCCCAGAAACTTCTCTTCACTCCCACGATTTTTGGAATTGTTCTTTTCCTCCCTATTTCAGATCTATTAGTTGCGGTTGCTTCTCTTTCTTAAAGAAATAGATGTGAGAATGAAAAATGGCACTACTCCTTGTTAATTTTTCTTCTCCAAATAATTTTCTCTCAATTTTTTGTATGTATTCATTTTTAAAAAATAAAACTTCTTATGCACGTATAATCATCAGATTTTAAAAATGAGAGTTTCTTAAAGGTACAAAACCAGGAATAGATTGGTAAATTCATGAAGCTAGAAAGTAGCTCATCAAAGCTTTTATTAAAAACCTTCTGGGGTTGATTAAGAATAGCCAACATTCTTTGTAACAAATCCCCTCAGGATGTGGAATCAATTTCCCTACTCCTTGGCCCTGTTCTGGCCTTGAGACTTGCTTCGATCAATAGAAGGTGGGAGAGTAACATTGTACTCATTCCAAGGGTAGACCTCCTACAATGCTGCTACTATGAGCAAGTCTAAGTTAGCCTCATGGAAAACGAAAAACATGTGAAGAGGGGTCCCTGCCTTCCCTGACATCCCAGCCCACCCAAATGAAGCCCAAAGAGGTGAGGAAGCCCGGCTGAAGCCATGTGTGTTCTGAGACCGGCTCATTAGCTGATTCCTGCCCAAATTGCCAACTCACATAATCATGAGCAAATCAATTGTTGCTGTTATAACCAGCTAGTTTGTTACACAAAAACAGCTAATAAGATATACCTTCTTAATCCCAACTATCTCAAAGAGATCTCCCTCCTCACCAATTCACAGTTAGGTGGTTCTAGAAGGAATATTATTATGACTAATACACATTTCTTTATTCTGTGTGTCATGTGAAAATGGTCAGAATAAAAATGAAGTCACTAATGTTAAAAACAAACAAAATACTCTGACAGGCCAGGTGCAGTGGCTCACGGCTGTAATCCCAGCGCTTTGGGAGGCTGAGGTGGGCGTATCACGAGGTCAAGAGTTCAAGACCATCCTGGCCAACATGGTGAAACCCTATCTCTACTAAAAATACAAAAATTAGCTGGGCGTGGTGGTATGCACCTGTAGTCCCAGCTACTCAGGAGACTGAGGCAGGAGAGTCTCTTGAACCTGGGAGGTAGAGGTTGCAGTGAGCCAAGATCATGCCGCTGCACTCCAGCCTGGCAACAGAGTGAGACTCTGAAAAGAAGGTTCTAGGCCAGGTGCGGTGGCTCACACCTGTAATCCCGGCACTTTGGGAGGCCGAAGTGGGTGGATCACAAGGTCAGGGGTTCAAGACCAGCCTGGCCAAGATGGTGAAACCCTATCTCTACTAAAAATGCAAAAATTAGTGGGTGTGGCGGTGCATGCCTGTAATTCTAGCTACTTGGGAGGGCGAGGCAGGAGAATCACTTGAATCTGGGAAGTGGTGGTTGTGGTGAGCTGAGATCATGCCACTGCACTCCAGCCTGGGCAACAAGAGCAAAACTCAGTCTCAAAAAAAAAAAAAAAAAGAAAAAAAGAGGGTTCTTTTTTTCTTTCTTTCTTTCTTTTTTTTTTTTTAAAGACGGGGTTTCACCATGTTGGTCAGGCTGGTCTTGCACTCCCGACCTCAGGTGATCCGTCCACCTCGGCCTCCCAGAGTGCAGGGATTACAGGCGTGAGCCACCACGCCCGGCCAGAGAAAAAGAAGGTTCTAATGGTTGTACACCTGAAAACCAAAACTACCACAAAAGACTGCAAAAACCACAACTTTGAACAAAGGCCACTGCAACTGAACACAAAACATAGTCTGCAAGGACTTCTGAACAACTGCCTGTCCAATCTCAGACTAACATCACTTTCATGATAGGTCTTTGTAGCCAAGCCTAATTATTTCAAAACAATTAGATAATCTTCATTTTTTTTCCTTGAAAAAATGTCTTCCTTTATTTCCCCAAATATACACATAGTTTACTGTAGCACGCATATTCCCATTGCAGTGCTGTATTCAAAGGGAAATATTTTTCTTTGAGGGACCCTCTCTCTGTTATTTAGGTCGGCAGTCACAAAGGATTTGCTATTTGAACAATACTGGCATTGCATGTCATCCAGTATACACTGGGAAAATAAAGTGCCCTCATGTGCAGTCCGTGAGACTTTGTAGCCACCAGATTATAAGCCATGCATGTATGTATTTATTTGTTTTTGAGGCAGAGTCTCACTCTGTTGCCCAGGCTGGAGTGCAGTGGCACGACCTTGGCTCACTGCAATCTCCACCTCCCAGGTTCAAGTGATTATCATGCCTTAGCCTCCCAAGCAGTTGGGACTACAGGTACGTGTCACCACACATGGCTAATTTTTGGATTTTTTGCAGAGACAGGGTTTCACCATGTTGGCCAGGCTGGTCTCAAACTCCTGAGCTCAAGTGATCCGCCTGCCCCGGCCTCCCAAAGTGCTAGGATTACAGACATGAGCCACCATGCCTGGCCCACGCATGCTGAAGTAATTTAACAAACATCAGTGAAGTGTAAGATTTTTCACTCATAGGTGCAAAATACAATGGCAATTGACCTCTATGAGCTGTCATAAGCCACAGCCTAGAGATTAAAGTCCATTTCAAGATTCAACCAAAGCCAACTCATTAACAAGAACACGTAAAAGACAGAAAAACCTACTACCTGCAGGCTGAAACTGATGCTGTGACATGACACAGGCCTGTCATGGCCTGTCACAGCATGGCACAGGCCTGTGTCATGTTCCCTAGATTTCTGACTACCAACAAGTTATGGCTGATTCTAATCAGGTCAGGATTTGACTCTCTCTGCACTGAAACTGGAATTGCAACTTTTAAAATGGAAACACTGCCTCTCACCTCTCCTCCCTAGACTCCATTTCACAGAGGAAACCATCACATGGGAAGAAAGCTCTTGTTTTTTCTTCCTTCTTTGCTTTTTTGCTTTGCTCTCCCTTCCTCCCTCCCTCCCTCCCTCCTTCCTTGTTTCATTCCTTTTTTTTTTTTTGACAGGGTCTCACTCTGTCACCTAGGCTGGAGTGTAGTGGCACGATCTTGGCTCACCGAAACCTCTGCCCCCGAGGTTGAACAATTCTCCTGCCTCAGCCTCCCAAGTAACTGGGATCACAGACTTGTGCCACTACACCAGGCTAATTTTTGTAGTTTTAGGAGAAACAGGGTTTCACCATGTTGGCCAGGCTTCTTTCTTATTTTTTTTTTTTCCTTTTCTTTCCCATCCCTCCCTCCCTCCCTCCTTCCTTCCTCTCTTCCTCTCCTCTTTTTCTTTTTCTTTCTCTTTTCTCTCTTCCTTACTTTTCCCTCATTCCTTCTCTCCCTCCCCCAACTCTTCTTTCGTTCCTTTCTCTCTCCCTCCCTACTTTTCAACTTTTGGCTGTGTTGAATTTGTTGAGTCATCATGAACAAGCAAAAACTCCGATAATTATACTATTGTCTAAGGTAGAACTTTGTACAAGGTTGCCCTGTTTCATAATTCATCCTCAATCTCACAAAAGGCGGGAATGGATTTCCTGTTTGGATAGGGCGGGGAAGCTACTGTGGCCAGGCTCCAACTCCTCCCACTGCAGCTAGCACCAGCCTTCTAAAGCAGGACAGGGCTCACGCCTGTAATCCCAGCACTTTGGAAGGCCAAGGCGGTGGGTCACCTAAGGTCAGAAATTTGAGAAGAGCCTGGCTAACACGGTGAAAACCCAAATCTACTAAAAATACAACAATTCACCAGGAGTGGTGGCGGGTGTCTGTAATCCCAGCTTCTCGGGAGGCTGAGGGAGAATTGCTTGAACCTGGGAGACAGAGGTTGCAGTGAGCCGAGATCGCATCACTGCGCTCCTGCCTGGGTGACAGCAAAAACGACAAAAAAAAAGCAGGACGTGAGACTTCTACCTGCTGACTCAGAATCATTTCTGCACCAACCATGGCCACCTTTGTGGAGCTCAGTACCAAAGCCAAGATGCCCATTGTGGGCCTGGGCACTTGGAAGGTAAATATGCAAATCTTTGCACACCCTTCTTCTCTGGAGGGGCATTAGGCTGTTTTCTCTTTCTGCATTCAGCCAGGAAAGCCTGGGGATCCGGCAGGGGTTTGGAGAGGTGAGATTCAGCCCTGGAGCCGGGACTCAGGTTGCTTTATTTTCTGAGAGCTGATTCAGGCTGCATAGGTCCAAAGCTGGCTTTTCCCAGCAGTGAGGAGGGCTTCTTTAGCAAGTATCAGATTTCAAGCAGCAGTTGGCCTTAAAATTGTTTTCCAGGGCAGTTTCTCTCCCTGGCTCTAGGACACTTAAATGGGCTTAACATTTCCCCGGAGTCTTGGCTGTGGGTTTGTTGTGGGCTGGGTGGTTGAGAAGAGGATGGAAACCCCGAAGTCCCTGGCACCCCTCTGCAGATGACGGTGTGGGAGTTGGGCTAGCAGCATCTGTCTGACCTGAGAGCTTGCTAGAAATGCAGAACTGGCCGGGCGTGGTGGCTCATGCTTATAATTCCAGCACTTTGGGAGATGGAAGCAGGAGGATTGCTTGAGCCCAGGAGTTGGAGACCAGCCTGGGCAACATGGCAAGACCCCATTTCTACAAAGAATAAGTAAATTAGCTGGGTATGGTGGCATGCACCTGCAGTCCCAGCCACTTGGGAGGCTGAGGTGGAGATTGAGAGTCGAGCCTGAGAGGTCAAGGCTGCAGTGAGCGGTGATTGTGCCACTGCACTCCAGACTGGGCAACAAAGTGAGAGCTTGTGAGAAAGAGAAGGGAAGAGAAGAGAAGGAAAGAGAAAAAAATGCAGAGTCTCAGGCTCCACCCCAGGCTACCTCATGGGCATCTGCACTTTAAAAGATCCCTAGGTGGTTCCTGGACACAGTGGAATCTGCAACATGCTGGGACTGCAGAGAGCTGGGCTGGGAGTTGTGAACCCCACCTGGCTGTGTTAATGTCAGCTGGCAAAACGAGGTAAGGCACATCCAGGACTCAATGAGGCAGGTTCCTGAGCCTCTCTTAGGCTAAGTTTGAAATTGTTCCATCACCACCTCACTCTGCCTTCTTTGCCATTTCCATCCATGACAGCAATACCCTAACTAGTGACTGGAAGAAGCAGACTCTGGAGTTCCTCTTCTCTCATGTCCCTCATGGCTAATCTCCCTGCTGAGTCTCTTTCCTTCTGTGCACCCCGATTTTTCCCCTCTCTTGTCCTGGGCTGGAGGGTAGGACCCTCTGTTGCAGCACTGGGTCATTCTCAGGATACCCTCTTGGTCCATCTGGGCGCACAGATCAGTTCCAGCTTGATTCATGCACAGCATCTCTTGATTGAATAGCAAGGTTTGCCCAAAATGAGAGCTTCAATCTATATAAACGGAACAAATAATCACTTCCATATCTCCAGGGAATCTGCTCACCCTGGGTAAGTTTTTCAGACAGTTTCAGAATTTTGGAATTGAATGTGAGAATTAGGAAGGGAGCCATCTTCAGCACATGGGGATGATAGACTGAAGGATTATGAACTTAGCAGTGGAGGTGCAGAAGGGTGTTGCGTAGCAGCTGGGGGCTCAGGGGTGCTTCTGGGTGGCTGGCAGCAGCCCGTTTCTTGTCCCAGTGGTAGGGTAGCTGTGCATCTCTGTTTTTGTACTTTTCAATGTTTGTTATCTCACAATAGAAGAGGTTTAACAACTATTTTGTCAGAGATCAAGTTTTAAGTGCTTTTTCCCCCATCATTGGCTTGACTGGGTTAGAACAAAATGTGGTAATTCTAATACTATTTGTTTTCTTCTTTCCCTTCTTTCTCTCCTCTCTCTTCCTCTCCCTCTCCCTCCTTCCCTATTTCTTCTTATAGGAATGGAAAAGAAGCTCTATTCCTATAAGGTTTTGTATTTCTCCTTTCTTTCTGAAACGATCATTGCATAATGGACGGGCTCTACTGAGACTTCACTGCATGTCTGGTGATGTGCTGAAAATTTAGCGTTCATTGCAGCATGTCGTTGCCACAAAGGCCTGATGAGGCTGGTGCTATTGTTTTTCTCATTTTTCAGACAAGGTTTAGAGAGATTGAATCACCTGCTTAGGCCCACACACCCAGTAAGTGTTGGAATCTGGATTGATGCTGTAATGACCGTTATCTAGCTCCCTATCACCATGTGGGGATGTTGCTAAAAATCCCTCTGGGTTATTTACAGTCGAGCTGCAGTGGAGCCACCTGCACTCTTACACACCTGAGGACATTTCAGGATTAACCTGTGTGAGAAGGGAACTGATCTTTAGCTAGGATAGGACATAAGGCCAAAACCATACAATTAATTCACTTTCCTTCTTTTCTTTTGAAAACTTTTCTGAAGTGTGTATCCTCCCAGATATCCCCTGGCAAATGAGACCCCAGTAAGGCCTTGGTTGGGAAAAACTGGGCAGCCTGTTGAAGGTGGTCTAGGGATAAGAGAATATGATAGTTGCTGAGTGTGGTGTAATTCCAGCTACTCGGGAGGTGGGAGGATTGCTTGAACCTGGGAGTGTGAGGCCTGCCTGGGCAACATGGCAAGACCCCATCTCTTACAAAAAAAAAAATACATGTGTGATGGGCTTTTCTTCTGCCTTCAGTCTCCTGTCGGCAAAGTGAAAGAAGCTGTGAAGGCGGCCATTGACGCAGGATATCGCCACATTGACTGTGCCTATGTGTATCAGAATGAGCATGAGGTGGGGGAAGCCATCCAAGAGAAGATCCAAGAGAAGGCTGTGAAGCGGGAGGACCTCTTCATCGTCAGCAAGGTACACATGGCGCATTTGGTGGGAGGCCTTCACTGCAAGGCAGGCAGAAGTATCTGGGTCTGGTCAGCAGCAAGAGCTCTGTCAGCGTTTTCTACATGTACTCTTTCCCCCAGCCCTTTTCATCTCTGCCTTGATAACATCCATGGATACAATAATATTCACACTCCAAGCTGCTACTGAGATTCAACACGTTGCTGCTTCCTCACCTACCTGTGGGTTGGTTTTCCCACAGTAGGCTTGGCTCCATGGAGCCCTGCACTGTTCTGGGCCTCCCTGTTCCCCATCAGAGGCAGTCAGAGGCCAAGGGTGCAGCTAGGGCTTGATCTGCAGCCTGCCTTGCAGCACTGGGGTCTCAGCGACGGTGCCCCTGAGGTTCTCAGCCAGAGGGCATTTTGGAAAACAGTAGGGGCATTTTTTTTTATTGTCACATATGGTTTTCTTTGTTCAGTCTACTAAAAGGTGAGGTATACAATGTTATAAAAAAGAAGGGGATATTGGGTTTGAGGAGGTTGAGAATCACTGGATCTGTATTATACACGACTTGCTGATAAAACGCTAGTTCTAGGTACTTGGAAAATGCATGCATCTGGTGGGACAAATAGACCTCACCGTGTAGCAGCCAAGTCTGGATAAAGCCCTTGTAAAGTTATCACTTGGGGCCTGATAGGCTTGCTAAGGGACCTATTAGATAGGTCAGATAAAGGACCATCTGCTCCCAAAGGCCTAAGTATGCTTGGCATTTAAAAGCTAGACACAAGTCCTGTGCTGAGAGCCGACAGCTGAGGAAGGGACTGACACAGGTAAACAAATATCAAATCTGTGACCACATTTACTAAATGATCTGAGAGACATATAGAGTACTAGGAGAGTTGAAAAAAGTAAATTGCTTTTAACACTTAAGACATGTCATAGCCGGGTGCAGTGGCTCACGCCTGTAATCTCAGCACTTTGGGAGGACCAGGCGGGCAGATCACGAGGTCAGGAGATGGAGACCATCCTAACACGGTAAAACCCTGTCTCTACTAAAAATAGAAAAAAAAAAATAGACGGGTGTCGTGACAGGCACCTGTAGTCCCATCTACTCAGGAGGCTGAGGCAGAAAATTCGCTTGAAACCAGAAGTCAGAGGTTGCAATGACCCAAGATAGTACCACTGCACTCCAGCCTGGGTGACAGAGCCAGCCTCTCTCTCTCTCTCTCTCTCTCTCACACACACACACACACACACACACACACACACACACAGAGACATGTCATCGACGTGCTGAGCCCTGGTGATCTTCCACACTGCATCGTGGATCTCAATCAGTTTTGTTATAAGTGGCCTGTGTCAGGTTAGATCAGGGTGCAAATCAAAAAGCAGGGACAATGAGAATGATGCGGCCCTTCCTTTACCCGGTATTAATGGCTCATTGCCACACTCTTTGCAGTTGTGGCCCACTTTCTTTGAGAGACCCCTTGTGAGGAAAGCCTGTGAGAAGACCCTCAAGGACCTGAAACTGAGCTATCTGGACGTCTATCTTATTCACTGGCCACAAGGATTCAAGGTTTGAGCGACTCCCTTTCTTAGCCTCTAGTTTCTGAACAGATGCCAGAAAATAGCAGCTGCACCAGGGCTGGGGGGCGGTGTGGACTGGAGCAGGAGGCTTTGCGCTTCATAATTGGGAATGGCAGGTGTTCAAGAAGAGACCCTGGAGCAGAAAGACACTTGCCTGGAAGGGAGGCTGAGGCCATGTGTGCTGCTGAGGTGACCACATGCCTGAGGTTTCTTGCAGTTATGTCTGAAAGAAGCCATGATTTCTGAGAGCCCAGACAAGTTGCAACTGCCATATCACCTTTGTCTTGATTCCACACCCTGGGGTTGCCCCCCCTAGGAAATCTCTTGGGTTACTCTTGCATAACTATATTCCAGGGCTTAATTATCTTATTAAGCAAAGCACACCCCAGGAGTGGCATCTTGGAGAAAAGCCCAAGTATGGTGATGCTGAAAGGTAGCCAGCACTCAGCGTGGCACCCATTGCCTGAGGCTCTGTTCTTACCTGCTCCTGAGGGTTGGGAGAGACAGATTTCCAGCTCTCTCCCCTCCTAACCAGCTGGGGTGATGATGGCCTGCCATTCCTAACTCCACACCTCTTCTAGAGGCTGCAAGGATAGAATGTGGTCACTATCTTCTCCCAGAAAACCACTCCCTGGAGATCTAATCCTTATCAAGTAATACTGAAATGAAAGTTTGCCTTTGGGTATATATGGGATCTAGGTGTATGAGGTTAATGTCCATGGTGATAATGGTGGCTTCTGGAATGTACTAATGGCAGATCATAAAGTCAATCCAGTAGTTTCTAAAGTATAAGGATTAACATGCTAGAGTAGATATAAGGATTTTATTTAAACTCACATTCTTGTAGTATGTACTCCAGAGCTTGAAAATGTGGTATGCAGTTGTGGTATTTAGCAAGAGTCAGGATCCTGAAACCTTGATTAATAGAACCAAGTGTCCTGATGCAGATTCCAGTAAACTTTGTATTCTGTATTTACAGTCTGGGGATGACCTTTTTCCCAAAGATGATGAAGGTAAAATAATCAGTGGAAAAGCAACGTTCTTGGATGCCTGGGAGGTAGGTTTCAGCTTCCTCTAAAAGTGCTGGGAGAGAAATCCTCAGTTATCCGTGAGACTTCCATTGGTTTGAAAGAGGCCATATATCTGATGCTTTCTAATTTCATCATTGTGATTCTCTAGCTCTTCTAATTTCTTCCTCATCACCTTTGGCTTTTGAGTGCATCTGATACTGTTTATATTTCAAGGCTAATACTGAGTCTTCAAATAAGACTGGAAATACAATGTACCCCACTTTGGGGAATACACATACTGTTCTCAAACCAGGGGGAGGCATTTGGAACAAGGAGTTTGGGCCTGGGTTTGCACATAGCATCTGAATAATGTAGGGTAAGTTTTTTAATTCTTATAGGCCTCAGTTTTCTCTTCTTAAAAAAAAAGTCTTATAATACATACTAATATTATATATCTTTCAGGGTGTGATAAAGATTTAGATGATTTTCATGCCAGGAACATTAGTCATAAAGCCCATTTTATCATACAACCCTATGAGGCAGGGTTAACATCCCCATTTACAAATAATGACATTTGAAACCTAGATTGGTTGATGACTTGCTCAGGTAATATCACAATGTGTGTGGCAGAGCTGGTTGGACCCAGACTCATCTGAATCACAAGTCAAACCACCAAAGCCATCAGCACAGTGGTTGGCAGGCAGTGAACACACATCCAGAAATCAGGGAGCCTGAGTGCCCTGCTTCTCAGATCAAATCATGACTTGTTTCACATAATTCATACTCAAAATTGAATTAAGGGATGAACGTTTTCTCTGGTCATTTTTTATTATACCATGATATCCTTTTGCTAATGCTAGTAGAGAACAAAGTGAGGAATAAGTTATAGATGAATAGTGACATATGACTCCAATAGTTAATCTTGTTATCTTGGCAGCTGTCTGTGTAGGGGTGCATGTAGTAGCAAGTTTGTATTGTGTTGTACAAGTGAAAATATATTAAGCCTCACCTTTCTGAAATGCTTAGAATTAATATGATTCAATAAATGTAGTTTTTGTGTGTGTATTTCTTGTTCAAAAGGATTAATCCACAAGAACAGCATTCTTTTTTTGAGATGGAGTCTCACTCTGTCGCCCAGGCTAGAGTACAGTGGCACAATCTTGGCTCACTGCAACCTTCCTCTACCGAGTAAAGCCATTCTCCTGCCTCAGCTCCCCAAGTAGCTGAGATTACAAGCATAGGCCACCATCCCCAGCTAATTTTTCTATTTTTAGTAGAGATGGTGTTTCACCCTGTTGGCCAGGCTGGTCTTGAACTCCTGACCTCAGGCGATCCACCAGCTTCGGCCTCCCAAAGTGCTGGGGTTCCATGCGTGAGCCACCACACCTGGCCATTTGCATTACATTTGATAAGATTTTTTTGCCCTAGCTCCTGTGATGATATTAAGTATGGCAGGTATGTCAATGTAGCCTTTCTCACAGTGTTACGTCTTCTGAATGAATACAAGAATGACTGCTAAATAAAACATTTGAAAGGCCTGAAAATATATCAGTGATCAAGGTCAGAGGCTCTGATTTGAAAGGAGCAGGCTTGAATATGCAAGCATTGGATGTTTATGTAGCTCCACAGCCAGTGCAGTTGAAGCCTCATTGACTATCCTGAAGCAGAGAGGAGGAAACAATGTATAAAGAAGTCAAGTTCTAATGCAGGCAAATTCACCTGACCTATGATGCACAAAAACTTTTATTTTATCCAATTGCCTAGTCAGAAGTTTTGGGGAACCTTATCATTTCATAGCTTCTTAAGTCTACTGCCCAATTTGAATAACTTCATCTATGCTAGTAGTTCTCAATGTTGGCTATGCATTAGAATCACCTGATGAGTTTAAAAATCCCAATGTCTAGGCTACAACTCAGACAACATCAGTAAGAAACTCTGGGGAGTGAAACCCAGCATGGGTGATTTTTTTTTTTTAATTTAGAGAAAGTCTTGCTCTGTTGCCTATGCTGGAGTACAATGGCATGATCATAGCTCAGTGCAGCCTCGGACTCCTGGGCTCAAGCAATTCTCCCAAGTATCTGGGATCATAGGTACAAGCCACCACATCCAGCTAATTAAAAACAATTCTTTTTTGAGTAGAGACAGGGTCCTGCTATGTTGCCCAGGGTGGTCTCGAACACCTGGCCTCAATCAGTCCTCTTGTCTCAGCTTCCCAAAGTGCTGAGATTGCAGTCATGAGGCACTGCATCCAGCCAGTATTTTTTAAAGCTCTCTGGTGGTTCCAAATTGTAGCCAAAGTTGAGAAGGGCGGGATAAAGTGTTCCCTGAACATGTCATGCTCATCCCTGCCTCTGAGCCTTTGCTCCTGTCTTCCTGTCTCATATGCGCATGCTTTTCCCCTCTATCCTCTCTCTCTCTCTCTCTCTTTTTTTTTTGTGAGGCTCAGTTTAAACTCTACCTGAAGGTCTCCCCTGACAACTGCAGGCTGTGTGAATCTCTTCCTTCTCTGCCCTCCATGACTCTGTCTATGCCACTGTCATGTCATGTTATCATGTCATGTCTATGCCACTGTCATGCAGCCTCAGTGTCATGGTTGATTGCTCCACAGAAGGGAACCCTATCACTTTAATCAGACTATGAGAATCCCAGAAGAAGGAAGCACATTGTATACTTTTACATCCTGACACCTTCTGGGCAGTATCTGGACATGTAATAGATGGCTAATAAATACATGTTGCATTGGAGGCTGCTGTTAATATATATGATATCTTTGGGCAAGTTTGGAAAATGCCCAATATAAGCTAATAAGTATACAAATATTCCCTTCCTTGGGTATAGAAACTTCTGTAGTTTCTGTACCAGGAAGCATGGCTGGGTATGCAGGAGGTGGGTCAGGTTTCAGCACCACATAACTTCTTGGCCAGGTACCCCTGCCAGGGCATAATCTAGATGCATGACCTTCCTGCCAAGCAAACCATGCTTGGTGTGGGAGAGATTGACTCAGAATCCACAGGTGAGGCTTCTCCATATGCTGCAGCCTCCTCCTGACTAACCCAGCTTGCCCAGGTTTGGGTGTACAATGCACAAACACAGCAGTAGCTCCCTGCTATCATGTGGGTTAATTAAAAATAAAATCATCTCATAAACTTGCAAATGTCGATTTTTGACTTATATTTTATTTTTGCATTACAAAACTTTCATATTTCCCCTATGTACACAAGTATAATTTTTTATGTATCTCTTTACGTGTAAGGTGAGAGTGGCAAGCACATAAAATCTTCACCTGTTACTCCTAGTTTTATTTGGGCTGAGGAAGGGCAGTAGGGCTGGAACCAGTCACTGTTGGGTACCCAGGCCCTGGACTGAAATTTCCTGTGAACGCTTGTGCTAACTCTGTTGCAGTAGATCCTTTAGCAATTTCTGCCCCAGGGAGGACTAAGGCAAGCCAGTGTCCCTGGAGTCCCTCTGGGACTGCCCAAAAGGTATTGTTTTCTATGACAGGCCATGGAGGAGCTGGTCGACGCGGGGCTGGTGAAAGCCCTTGGGATCTCCAATTTCAACCACTTCCAGATCGAGAGGCTCTTGAACAAACCTGGACTGAAATATAAACCAGTGACTAACCAGGTAAATTCTGTGTGGTATATGGGTAAGGGTCTTGCCCTGTTTTAAACATTTGGAGGAAAGTTCAGTGCTAAGTACTGAGTCTCATCTCAGGGGTCAGTGATCAGGATACTTTGGGGAGGTGTGAGGCTGATCTCATGGGTGATTTAGCAAGTATATCAGTGGGCAGGTGTTTTCCTTTGCTTGGTTGTCTTTTTGTGTGTGTAGAACTCCCTATGAACAACTCAAAAAACAAGCCAGCTTCCCCCATGCTGAGGACTGTTTGCTATTGCAGGTTGAGTGTCACCCCTACCTCACGCAGGAGAAACTGATCCAGTACTGCCACTCCAAGGGCATCACCATTACAGCCTACAGCCCCCTGGGCTCTCCAGATAGACCTTGGTGAGACTTTCCAAGGGGTGGGTCTTTCTCTTGATCATCTTAAAAACATTATTTTATAATTGGTAAATGTTGGTATGAGACCATAAGTCACTGGAAAGAAAAATGTGTCTAAGGTAATGTGTTTGGTACACCTAAATGGGATGATAGTGGGAAAAAATGGAAATTAAACACACAAACAAACAAGAGTGACATGCTTGACCCTCTGGGAGTATTTCCACTTCAGCCACCAAAGGGTGAAACAGCCTTTGCAAAATGCTGAGAGCCCGTGGGAAGGACCCAAACTTCCAGGTCCTCCTGCTTGTCTTCCAGATGGAGAGGCTCTGATGATCACTCTTGAAACCCTGATTGGCGTGGTGTCCATCTGCACATGGTAACCATGGTGACTGTTCACATCTTTATCTTTTTCTGCCCCTAGGGCCAAGCCAGAGGACCCTTCTCTGCTGGAGGATCCCAAGATTAAGGAGATTGCTGCAAAGCACAAAAAAACTGCTGCCCAGGTACCATGTTTTTATTTTTCTTTTAATCCAACATCTCATTCTTCCGGTCTCATGTTTCATTTCTTGTGTTATCCTCAATTAACTTCTTAAAGGAGAAGAAAACAGGAGCTGAATCGCTCTAAAGTGTTTCCTTCGAAGTCCGTTGGAACCTCTAGGAAACACAAGAGCTATCACTGAAACAAAGATAGCTTCTGTCTCACGGCTTCCTGTTAAGCCCTACAGCTCAGCAGCAATGCATGGCTTTGGAGTTTAGGGATATGGGGGCAGATGCCAACTCTATCACTTATCAGCCTTATGACCCCCAGGCCACTTTCTTTATTCCTAAAAACTGAAGATCACAGGTTTGTCCCTAAGATGAAAGGAGAGAATCAAGCGGAGGCCTGGCACATGTCTAATAGCTATTAAGGGCTCAGTCAATATTAGCGATTATAGCTGAAGCCACAGTGAGCTGAGGAGTTGTTTTATTCTTCCTTTCCATAAAAGGAGGGGTCCTGGTAGCTGAGTGGAAACATGATGTCCCCTTTCTGCATAGGTTCTGATCCGTTTCCATATCCAGAGGAATGTGATTGTGATCCCCAAGTCTGTGACACCAGCACGCATTGTTGAGAACATTCAGGTAAGGTCCTGGCTGGTCGGTCCTGGTATTCCTCAGTGGAGTAGGGGACATGCAGACCTCTCACTAGGCTTCTTAATGTCTGTGGACCCCCTCCCTTCCCACCACCCTATCATTTTCCAGCCCAGGGAGCTAACCTCGGTAGAGTTGAGATGAATGACCCATGGGCTAAAGACATGCTGGGGGCAGTGCCTGGTGAAGCCATGTCTGGTCTGAGCACAGCTGTGCCTCACACTACTGAAAAGACCCTCAGTTGCCCCTAAGCAGCTAGGTCCTGGGCCACACACAAGAGCAGACTGTCCTGGCCTCCCTGCTCACCTCCCAGCAGCAGAGGAGGTGTGATCTGTCCTTAGAGAACTGTCCTCTGGAAGGACCCATCATGGAGCACAGGGCCTGTCCACACCTGGGGGTTAGTGCCTGTGAGCCTGGTCTCCCTCCCCCCGGGAACACTGAACACAACAAATATTGCAGTCTTTGCATAGGACCTAATTTTGGAAATTGGTATCCCATGGACATAATGGGAAAAACTCCTGTGGCCAGTCTGTGCTGTGAATGTAAACTCACTCCCTGCTAGAATGGCTGGCAGTCTCCAACCACAACAGTAACTGCCTTACGGATGATGTATTGAAATTCCTACCTTTCCAGGTCTTTGACTTTAAACTGAGTGATGAGGAGATGGCAACCATACTCAGCTTCAACAGAAACTGGAGGGCCTGTAACATACAGCAGTAAGTGGCATGCAGTTAACTAGGAGGATTGCCAGGAGTTTTTCTAAACTGGTAGAGGGTTAGATGGAAGGATTAGAACGCTGCTGGGACTACTTTTGTCTTCAAATACTATGAGCAGTTTTGAAAGTTAAAATTGGGGTACCTGGAAATCATTGTGAGGGACACCTATCTAATTGCTGCTCATTGTCTAAACTTCTGGATGTGGAGCTAGAATTGTAAAAGAAGATATGTTATCAACAGGTAGGAGGCAGAGCATTCATTTATTCATTCATTCAATAAATATCTAGTGGTCATCTACGTGCCAGGCATTTTCTACATGCTTGGGTTATCCTACTGTACAAAGTTCCTGCCTCCACGGGCTTAGGGAGGGAAGAAGAGAGAACAGAAATAAATCAATTCAAAATATATATGTCAGGCAGTAACAAATGCGAGACAGAAAAATAAAGTAGGGCAAAGTGGATAGGCAGTGGTAGGTGTTAATGGGACCGATCCTTTGTATGGGGTGGGTCAAGGGAGGCTTTGCTGTGAGGGATATGCCATATAGATATTTGGGGGAAGGGAATTCTTGGCAGTGATAATAAATAGCAGGTGCAGGCGCAAAGACCCTGAGGTGAGATTGTGTTTAGAGCATTCAAGCAAGAAGGCCAGGGAGGCTGGATGCAACAATCTCCAAATGCCTCTTAAAGGAGGTGGTAGTAACTTTACTTTAAATCTTATATAAGTGGTTGAAAAAAAAGCTTTCACTCTGGCTGGGCAGGCATTCTAAATCATCTCTTTTCCATCAGTATTTTATGATTAATGTAGCCAATGAAATATATCAAAGATAGTTGTCTGACATTTATTACTGCCAGGTCTGTAAATCAATGACAATTTGAATCCCTTCCAGTGTTTCTATAGCCAAAAAAGATTTTTCACCTTTTAAAAATGGTTTCAATAACTCAAGCATTGCTTGCATGTCATGATATTCCATATCTATCCTGCCCACCCCTATGGGACTCTCCCCCAAACTAAACTAAACTGCTGACCTTCCTATGAACATCATTTCCGGTGGAAGCAATGGTGGGTGGGCTCAGGAGTAAATCCACCTGGCTTCAAATCCAGCTCTACCACTGGTTCATTAGCTGTGTGACACTGGGGAAATTTCCTAGTTTTTCCAAGTTGGTTTCTTGACTTATAAAGTAGGATGATAATACTGATCACAGCTGACATCCATTGAACTTTAGCTTAGAATGTGCCAGGGTCCCGAACCCTTTGCCGGAGCTATGATCTTGTTTAACACTCATAACAATCCCCAAGCTGTCAATTCTGCTGTTGTTTCCCACCTCACGATGTTGTGAGAGTGGATTGGGACAAGCCTTGTAAGGCACCTTGTCTGACACCAGGCTTACCATGAGTTGTCATTCCGAGTTTATTCTGGTGCCCCGGTCACTGCCTGCCCTCCTTCCTAGCAAAGTCCTCATATCGATTTGAGAGAAGGTCAGGGTGTGAGCACCCTTCTTGTGTTCTTGCAGGGAGGAGGCTAAGAGAGCATAAATACCATAGAATCTGCTAGAGAAGAATGCCTTCTCAACCAGAGTTGTTGCTTTGATGGAACATAGTTTCTCTGTTTTTATTCCGCAGCTCTGTTCATTTGGAGGAACATCCCTTCAATGCAGAATATTGAGGTTGACTCTCCTGGTGACATTATGCAGGGGATTCTCTCTCTTCGCTGAAGTGTGACTATCTCCACTCAAGTCCTATTTTAGACAAGTTTATCTGAGGTCACAGTGAACTTGGTCCTGTTGTAGGCCAGAATCGAGGTGCTGTTTTAGACATTTATTTCTGTATGTTCAACTAGAATCAGAGTATCACAGAAAAGCATGGCTTGAATAAACAAATGACAATTTTTTCCGCTTATCTGATCTCAACAAATGTTTGTTAAGCAACAGAAATTCTGCCAGCACTGAGGGTGTAAAGATAAATAATAAAAAATAATTATCATAAACAGTATGTATTGACAGTATATTATGTGCCGACACAATTTGAAGTGTTTTCCTGTGGGTGAAGTCATTGAATCCTCAAAATAATCCTCAAAATAAGGTACTATTAGCATCTTATCATTCACATTTGCTGGAAGAGGAAATGGAGGTGGGGGGCAGGGAGGAGGAACTTGCTCAAAGCCATCCAGGTAGGAAGTGACAGAACCAAGTTTCAAAGGCAGGCAGGCTCTGGGAGAGCTCCCAGCGATTGATGGTCATCCTCTTCCTCCTGAGTCTTTTCTTGCCACCTTTCCTCCTTGCCTTTCTCCATTCATTCCCTGTCTTGCTCTCCCACCTTGCCTTCAATACACCCTCATGCCAAGGACTCAATAGCAGAGCCTGCAAATTCCACAAAGACGCTACTGTTCATTGAGAGAGGTGTGGCATTTTCTGGGGAAGTAGGGTGGAAAAACAATAAAGATGCTGACTATTACCATTAATCTGGAACATTTCTGTTTTTCCTATAATAATTGCTTCTTATGAAATATTCCAACTATATAGAAATGTACAGAAAATAAACTAATGAATATCTGGCTGCCCACCTGATAATATTAACAAATGCTAGCTGGGTGTGGTGGTGCGCACCTGTAGTCCCAGCTACCCAGGAGGCTGAGGTGGGAGGGTCGCTTGAACCCAGGAGGTGGAGGTTGCAGTGAGCCAAGATTGCACCACTGCACTCCAGCCTGGTGACAGAGAGAGAGAGACCCTGTCTCAAAACAAAAAACAAATGCTAACATTTTTCCAAATTGGCTCCAAACCTTTTTAAAAAAAATTAAAGAAATTAGGGGTTACTGATATAGTCGAGAATCACTTTGTCCCTCTCCCCATCCCCATTTCCCTGACTCCCTCCCCAGAGGCAAATGCCTATTCTAAATTGGTGAGTCCCCTCATCCTCAGGTTGGGGCTGGGGGTACATAGACCTACATTCTCAGGCTTCCTTGCTGTGTTACGACTTCCCCTGGGTTTGCTCAGTCAGAGGTACTGTTAGGAGCTTGAAGGTATGGAGAAGGGAAGAGCCAAGCGCTTCTCTCACCCTCTTTCCCTGTCTCTTGACCTTGAGTGGCATCTCCGGTAGAAGTCACATTCCTCTGTGGGCCCAGCTTTTGCCAGGCAGACTCCACCTTCATTCTATCTCCTACCAGACAAAGCTTCTGGGTCAATGAAGCAGCTCTCCTTCCTTGACCTTCTTCCCTAGGGCCAGGGATCTCTTCCTGCTGCTAAACTGATTGCCTCATTGTCTCTTTTTGATAGTCCAGCTCTTCCATCATGTGTAACTGATCACCTATTAGAACCAATTATTTGAATCAAATATCCAATATTTTAAAATTTCAGCGTAGTTTCTGTTCTCCTGTCTGGACCTTTGACTGGTATACTTCCCATCTTCATATTTTTAGTATATATGTACACATCCACACACAATCTCATAGACTGGGTGCTTTTAAAATGTATATAAAATGTATACAATTGACACACAGGAAGCAATTTCAACCCAGAGCCCAGTAATATCTCTTTAGTGAGCATTTTGTGAAAATTTTCTTCTTCATGTGAATATAATTAGGACTGGCTTGATAAAAAGCTTAGGTTATAGGATAAAATGGTCAGGTTTTTATTGTGTGCCTTTTTTTGGTTTCACTTGAATTTAACCAAACAGAGGTAAATTTAAAAAGCTAATATGGAGAAATGCTGTGTTTTAAAAAGCAACTTCTTATTTTTTTTTTTTTGTCTTTGTAGAGGACTCTTGCTCTGTTGCCCAGGCTGGAGTGGAGTGCAGTGGCATGATTATAGCTCACTCCAGAGTATCTGGGACCACAGGCACAAGCCATCATGTCCTGCTAATTATTTTTTATAGTGACAAAATCTTGCTATGTTGCTATGTTGCCCAGGCTGGTCTCGAATTCCTGGCCTCAAGGGATACTCCTGCCTCTGCCTTCCAAACTTGTGGGATCACAGGCATGGCCACCTCACCCAACCAGTTTTCTGATTATATTTTCAGCGTTTATATCTCCAGTAATGAGAACCTTGCTGGCCTCAGGTTCTCAATGTCACAACTATAACAAATACAATGACTCCATCCTAAAATGTATTCACTATTTTGTCCCATTTGGCTGGAAATAAAGCCACCATCATCATCAACTAAACCAAAGCTACCATTTTGGGGAGAGAATCTAAGGTATATACCAAAGGTGTGTGTTAAATAACTCTTATGATAACGTAGAGAACTTGCCTTATGGAAAGAAAGGAAGGGGAGTAACTACAGAGGGGAAGACGGTAAGTAAGGTCAGTGTGGAAAAGGAAGAGAGCTTGTCGTGGGAAGCAGGGAGGCATGGATTGAGGTTCTTATGTTCCAAGTATTCTCTCCACTCATTGTCTAAGAGAGGCCTGGACAAATGGGTAGCAACTACCATGGAGATTCTGGAATCACTGTGACTGTCCTGCCGGGTCCAGGTAGTCCAGAGGGCTAGACTTACCCTGTTGTATTTAAGTGAGATGTGGCAAATGCTGGCCAGATGATGCCAAACTATGACGGGGACCTAAAGGGATTTGGATCTCCTAGCCATACACCTTAATGCGTGACTGTCAAGGGCTGCTCCAGTCATTTCAACAACTTTGCAACAACTCTGCATTTTACATGATTAAAAATTTGGAACCAGCCAAGCTTGGTGGTTCACACCTGTAGTACTAGCACTCTGGGAGGCTGAGGCAGGAGGATTGCCTGAGGTCAGGAATTTGAGACCAGCCTGGTCAACATAGTGAGACTGTTGCTATATGAAATATTTTAAAAAATATTTTGACTCTACTTATTGTATTATTGTGAGATTTAACTGTACATTATAGTTAATAGATGAGAGAGGCTCCTGTAGAAAAAAGTTTTCAGTAACATTCGAAAGGACACTAAAGAGTAAAGATCGTTGGAAATAAGATTTTTTTTTTTTTTTTTGCTTTAATGAGTGTGCATGACTGTAGAAATGTAAACTCTGAACATAAAAATATGCAAAACTAGGCCAGTGGCAGTGGCTTACACCTGTAATCCCAGCACTTTGGGAGGCTGAGGAAGGTGGATCACTTGAGGTCAGGAGTTTGAGACCAACCTGGCCAACATGGTGAAACCCCATCTCTAATAAAAACACAAAAATTAGCTGGGCGTGGTGGCACACACCTGTAATCCCAGCTACTCAGGAGTCTGAGGCACGAGAATCACTTGAACCAAGGAGGTGGAGGTTGCAGTGAGCCGAGATTGCCCCATTGCACTCCAGTCTGGGCGACAGAGCAAGACTCCGTCTCAAAACAAAAACAACCAAACAAACACACAAAAAAATAGGAGGTAAACAAACTTGGACAAAGCCATTTGGCAATTTTCTTACAATCAAAAAGCTTATTCATATCGGTAAGAAAAATCTAAGATGCCAAAAGGAAAGTTGCTACATAAAAATCGACCATTAAATGACATGAAAAATTGTTCAGACTAGTAATAAAAATGCAAATTAAAATAAGCTTTTTTTTTTTTTTTTTTTTTTTTTTTTTACTGTCAAACCAACAAAATTTAGAAATAAAAGGAAAATCTATCTGGAAAGATATGAATATTAATGGTTTTTTTCAATGTTATATGGCAACAAGTTTATTTTTGTTATTCTTTTATATAATTTTCCAACTTTCCACAACAGGAAATGCACTTTTACAATCAAGAGAGGCATTAAGGATTTAAAAAACAACAGAGCTTTAACTCAGTTATTTTATACATTCACTGGGAAAACCAAATGAAAAGGACACTTTTACTTGAAATTATTCTCATTTAACAAGCCTTTTAATTTTAGAAAATAGTATTCTGAATGTACAATGCAGTGGAATTTGATTACATTTAATTTTAAATTATACCTAATTCACTTGTTTTTCCTCATTTGTTGTCAGTGCTTTCCCAGAAATTTCATGAAAGTTTTGCACCCTTAAAATTTTATAGTTCTGCCTTCCAGCACTTTAGTTGGTTCAAAAACATCAGCCCCCAGATAAGTTAGGGAGAGTTGGTGGGGACCAAGAAGATTTTGACCATCACTAAAAATTACACAAGAGAGGTGCTTGTGCCCCAGGGCTATTGGCCTTGCTAGTCTCACTGCCTGGGATGCTCAGCCCTCAGATATTAGAATAATTATCTGACTTGTATTTTTAATTTCCTTGCTGATTTACCATCTTCTCAGAGAGGCCTTTCTTCATCACCCTATTTAAAAAAATTAACCCATCTCCTCTGATATTTCCTCTTTCCCTCTGTGCTTTCTTCTTCTTCCTAGCATTTGTTTATCAATATGTCATATATTTTATATATTTGCTGTTTGTTTGCTTACCCTGTTTCTGTCCACTAGAATGTAAGCTCTATGGGAGAAGGGATTTTGGTGTTTTGTTAATTCTTATATTCCTCTGCCTCAATAATATCTGTTGAATAAATGGATGGATGGAATGGATGGATGGATGGAAGCATGGAAGCAAGGACAGAAGGAAGGATGGATGGAAGGATGGATGGATGGGATGATGGATGGATGATGAATGGATGATGGATGGATGGATGGAAGGATGTATGGATGGATGTGAAGTGTTTTTACTCCTTTACTTTTTAACTCCAATTTCAGATTGAAATAAAACACCCTGAAACTAGATTCTTAATTGTTACAACCCATAATGCCTACTCACATAATCTGAAGTAATTTTATGAAGAACTCTACAGCTAGTCATAAATTGCACAGACTGTATAACATCCTTGAACTAGAACTGAGATCATCATTTTGGAGTCAGGGATGATATGTGGAGAATGTCAATCTTCAATTCATGATTGAAGTTTTACTTCTGTTCTCATTCAAGTATAATAGCAAGGGGTAAAATAGGAATTGCGGCACCACTCATATTCTACCCTTTCAGTTCTGTTTGTTCTACTCCATGCTAGAAAATGGTGCATTGCCCTTATTAGCAATTCCTTCCTATGTGTGAGCTGAATAGGGTTTGCATATGTGCCAGGATCTGCTTTTTACTAGGACACAGCATTCAGAAGACCTGAGAAGCCGTGAGCAGAGAATGGCCATGGTACTACTCTCTATGAACAAGGGATGCTGACAGCTCAGGTGAAAATCAGGGGTAAAGACAGCCTTTATGTCAGGCTCCTGGGGTATAGTTAAAGGCTGTCCTGATTGGAAAAAAACTATACCCTAGTGCTTCAATCTTGGGATAATCCTGAAGATTAAAGAAAGATAATGGCTCCTCTATATTTACTGATAAGCAGAATTTATAACCTTGCTCTTCTCCTATGAATAGCAATGTTCTCATTATTCTAGTTTTTATTTCTCCATTAGTATCTGTATTAGTTTTCCTAGGGTGGCTGTAGCAAAGCACCACAAGCTTAAAACGACAGAAATTTATTCCTGCACAACTCTGGAGGTCAGGAGTCCAGAATTTAGGTGACAGCAGGGCTATACTCCCTTTGAAGGCTCTAGGAAATAATTCTTCTTGCCTCTTCCTAGCTTCCAGTGGTTGCTGGCTGCTTGAGTCACAATTTCCATGTCAGAGAGCACAAATGCAAAGTCACAGTGCTGGCGAGGCTGCCAACACTCACAGACACAACTGAAAATGCTTTGCTTTGGATAAAACAATGAGAATCCAAGGAGCCTGGAGAATGAATACATGCAGAAACAAACAGGTTACTGAGAAGCCTTGGGGTTCCTTGGCTTGTAGCTGCCTCCCTCTGATTTCTGCCTCTGCCTTCACGTGACCTTCTTATGAGGACACCAGTTATTGGATTTATGACCCACCTTAATTCACTATGCCCTCATCTTAATTTAACTAACTCCATCTGCAAAGACCCTATCTTCAAATAAGGTCATCATCTGAGGTTCTGGGTGGACATGGACTTTGGAGGGACATGATTCCACCTGGTATAGTGTCTGATACACTATCCTGCTTGCAGCTGAATGCTCAATATTTGTGAGCATATACTTAGGGACTTTTGTTTATTTGTTGAGACAAAGTCTCTCTCTTTTGCCCAGGCTGGAATGCAGTGGTGTGATCTCGGCTCACTGCAACCTCAGCCTCCTGGGTTCAAGCCGTTCTCCTGCCTCAGCCTCCTGAGTAGCTGTAATGACAGGTGTGTGCCACCATGCCTGGCAAATTTTTGTATTTTTGGTAGAGATCGGGTTTTGTCATGTTGGCCAAGCTGGTGCTCATGCCCCAGGGCCTGTGGTGCTTAACCTTCAGTGATCTGCCCACCTTGGCTTACCAAAATACTGGGATTTTAGGTGTGAGCCACTGTACTCAGCCAACATTTTTTATCAGAACTTACTTTTGCATTCATTTGTTATCCAAGTAGCTAAAACAGCATTTCTTGGTATAATCTGATTCATCTTTAGGCACTCCTCTTCTCAGTAGCCTATTTCTGTGTATATTTATTCTCCAGGCTCCCTGGATTCTCATCATTTTATCCAAAGCAAAGCATTTTCAGTTGTGTCTGTGAGTGTTGGCAGCCTCCCCAGCACCATGACTTTGCATTTGTGCTCTCTGATGTGGAAATTGTGACTCAAGCAGTTTAGTATCACAATTGACATTTACTGCCCTTGTGGAACAAATTGCCTGATCTGACTGGAGGGATTAACTGGGACTTTATCTATCCGGTCTAGGGGCATTTTGCTCATTAAAGCTAGGCTACGTGGAGGCCGTGATAGCCAGCCATTCTATCACAAGGTAAATGTAGGCAGAGTTCTAAGATAACCTCTAGCGACCCTTATATAATCTTACGCTGGGTAACCTCCTTCCTTGAAGAACAGGCAGAATCTGTGAACATTATAACACTGGCATGATTATTACGTTGTATGGTAAAAGAAATTTTTTAGATGCAATTAATGTTTCAGATCAGTTGATGTTAAGATGGGGAGATCATTAGGGTGGGCCTGACTTAGTCATATGAGGTCTTCGTTACGTTATCTCTGTTTATTAGACACCTCATATGCTGAAAATGACATAGAAGAAATGAAAAGATAGGGGAAATCATAGTTTATTTTCCTTTCAGTACATCCCTACCAACCAGCAAGCCAAAAAAAGAGTATATTAGTAGACTGCGAGCAGATCAAGAAGTGAAATAAAAACATTTGGGCCGGGTGTGGTGACTAACACCCACCCAGCTCTTTGGGAGGCTGAGCCAGGTGGATCCCCTGATGTCAGGAGTTCGAGACCAGCCTGACCAATATGGAGAAATCCCATTTCTACTAAAAATACAAAATTAGCTGGGCGTGGTGGCGCATGCCTCTAATCCCAGCTACTCAGGAGGCTGAGGCAGGGGGTGCAGTGAGCTGAGATTGCGCCATTGCACTCCAGCCTGGACAACAAGAGCAAAACTCTGCCTCAAAACAAAAACAAAAACAAAAACATTTGAGTTAGTTTTATGCAGTGTTTCCACTCTTCTAAGAACATATATACACATATATGAACTCCTAAATATGAGTTGTATAAAGTTGGTGACTCTGTAAAAACTGGTATTGTACAATATAAAGACAGTGTAACTCATGCTAAACATTTAATTTTTCTATACTCAAAATGACATTAAATAACAATCAGACAAAAACCACTATGACAACCTGAGAAAGAAACTGTGGGAAAAAGGAAAAAGATTTATATTTTAATACTTTTTTCCTAGTGAAAAATGATACACATTTGATCCAGTAAAATGTTTTAAAAACTGTAATATATATATAAATATATATATAAACAAAAAATATAAAAAACAAGCAACCCTTGAATATTAGTCTGTTCTCACTCTGCTATGAAGATACTACCTGAGACTGAGTAATAAAGGAAAAAGATTTAATTGACTCGGTTCTGCATGGTTGGGGAGGCCTCAGGAAACTTACAATCACAACTGAAGGTAAAGGGGAAGCAGGCACCTTTTTCACAAGGCGGCTGAAGAGAGAAAGAGCACAGGGGAAACTTGCCACTTTTAAACCATCAGATCTTCAAGAACTCCCTATCTCTAGAACAGCATGGGGGAAACTGCCTCCAAGATCCAATCACCTGCCACCAGGTCCCTCCCTCAACACAGGGGGATTACAGTTAGACAGGAGATTTGGGTGAGACACAGAGCCAAACTGTATCACCTTGCTAATATATCTTGCCCTATTTCTCAGTTGAGTTCA
The DNA here is from genome assembly GCA_963573385.1 of Cacajao melanocephalus. NCBI lineage: Eukaryota > Metazoa > Chordata > Mammalia > Primates > Pitheciidae > Cacajao > Cacajao melanocephalus. The sequence continues at coordinate 36,786 of CAUYLG010079084.1, read as the reverse complement.
GGTGAAAGTTCAAGATTTTTAGGTTCTGTTTTTGAAAGTAAATTTTTTTCTAAGTACCAAATATAAATTTCACTGTAGAATATGTAGGAAAACAGAAAAGCTCATAAAAGAAATTAAAATAATCAGTAATTCCAGCACTCAAAGATGACTACTTTTAATATAGTGGTATATTTCCTTCATTCTCAGTCTATCCCGAGATGTGCCTTTTTTACACAAACGATGTATTTGTAATGTACTTTTTTAAAACTTAAAAATATATCCTGATTTTTTGACTTTTACTTTAAGTTCAGGGGTACATGTGCAGGTTTGTTATATAAGTAAATGCATGTCATGGAGGTTTGTTGTACAGATTATTTTGTTACCCAGGTTTTAAGCTTGGTACCCATTATTTATTTTTCCTGATCCTCTCCTCCTCCCAACCTCCACCCTCAGGGAGGACCCAGTGTCTGTTGTTCACTCTGTTTCCATATGTTCTCAACTTTTAGCTCCTGCTAATAAGTGAGAACATGCAGTATTTGATTTTCTGTTCTTCCATTAGTTTGCTAAGGATAATGGCCTCCAACTCTATCTATGTTCCTGCAAAGGACATGATCTTGTTTTTATTTATTTATTATGGTTGTGTTGTGCTAACCTACTCTGTATTAGCCAGACAGACTCCATCTTACTAAGAGTCTGACAGACTCCATCTTAACCTCCATCTCACCCCTCCCACCATTTCTCCATTGGGTGCGTATCTGGGTCATGTTCCTGTGCCGGGTCATGTTGTACTTAGAACTATAGAAACATGTAACCATTGTAACCATATCCTGCTTGGCAAGCCCACTTGCTCTTGTGAATCCCCCCTTGATTGATTGTATGGCAAATACTGAATACCCCCCTTGGTAACCAGCAATCATGGGAACCACTTGTGTATACCCTCCTTAGTAATCAACAATCATGCAAACGTCCTGCCTCCTAGTTATCAGCCTCATTATCTAACTTGCTTGGTCTGCTTCTGTAAACTCTGCTTCAGCTAGGCTCCCCCTCCCCTATCTTAAGCAAGGTATAAAAAGGAATCAAGCCTCTTCCTCAGGGCCAAGAGATTTTGAGCGCAAGCTGACTCTCAGTCACCAGCAATAAAGGACTCTCAATTGGAACTCAGAGTGTGGTGCCTTCCTTCTAATTCACTTGGGTATAACAGTGTAGTATTCCATAGTGTATTTGTACTACATTTTCTTTATCCAGTCTACCATTTGAAGGATATTTAGGTTGATTCCATGTCTCTGCTATTGTGAGTAGTGCTGCAATAAACATATGTGTGTATGTGTCTTTATGATAGAATAATTTTTACAATCCCTGTAATGGGATTGCTGGGTTGAATGGCAGTTCTGTGTTTAGGTCTTTGAGGACTCACTATACTGTTTTCCACAATGGTTGAACTAACTTACACTCCCACCAACAGTGTGTAAGTGTTCCTTTTTCTCTGCAACTTTGTCAGCACCTGTTATTTTTTGACTTTTTAATAATAGCCATTCTGACTGGTATAAAATGGTATCTCATTGTGGTTTTGATTTGCATTTCTCTAATGATAAGTGATATTAAGCCTTTCAAAATATGTTTATTGGATGCATGTATGTCTTCTTTTTCTTTTTTTCCTTTTTTTTTTTTTTTTTTTTGCTCTGTCATTCAGGCTAGAGGGCAGTGACATAATCTCGGCTTACTGCAACCTCCACCTCCCAGGTTCAAGCGATTCTCCTGCCTCAGCCTACTGCATAGCTGGGACTACAGGTGCATGCCACCATGCCCAGGTAGCATATGTCTTCTTTTGAGAAGTGTCTGTTCATGTCCTTTGCCTACTTTTTAATGGAGTTATATGTTTTTTTCTTCTACATTTGTTTAAGTTCCATACAGATGCTGGATATTAGAGGTTTATCAGATGCAAAGTTCGCAAATACTTTCTCCCATTGTCTTTTTTTTGTGAGTATGTGGTGGGGGGACCGAGTCTTGCTCTGTTGCCCAGCCTGGTGTATAGTGGCGCAATCTCAGCTCACTGTAACCTCTGCCTCCCAGGTTCAAGCAATTTTCCTGCCTCAGCCTACTGAGTAGCTGAGATTACATGGGCTATCATGTCCAGCTAATTTTTTGTATTTTTAGTGCATACAAGGTTTTGCCATGTTGGCCAGGCTGGTCTCAAACTCCTGGCCTCAAGTGATCCGCCTGCCTCAGCCCCAAAAGTGCTGGGATTACAGGTGCGAGCCCCTGCACCTGACCTATTTTCTCCTATTCTGTCTGTTTATTCTGTTGGTAGTTTCTTCTGCTGTGCAGAAGCTCTTTAGTTTAATTAGATTCCACTTGTCAATTTTTGCTCTTGTTGCAAATGCTTTTGGAGTCATTGTCATGAAATCTTTGCCCATTCCTATGTCCAGAATCATATTGCCTTGGTTATCTTCCAGGGTTTTTATAGATTTGCCTTATACATTTAAGTCTTTAATCCATCTTGAGTTGATTTTTGTACATAGTGTAAAGAAGGGGTCAAGTTTCAGTCTGCTGCATATGGCTAGCCAGTTATCCCAGTACCTTTTACTAAACAGGGGGTTCTTTTCCCATTCCTTGTTTTTGTCATCACTGTCAAAGATCAGATAGTTGTAGGTGTGCAGCCTTATTTCTGGGCTCTCTATTCTGTTCCATTGGTCTATGTGTTTGTTTTTGTACCAGTACTATGCTGTTTGGTTACTGTAGCCCTGTGATATAGTTTGAAGTCGGGTAGCATGATGCCACCAGCTTTGTTCTTTTTGCTTAGGATTGTCTTGGCTATTCAGGTTCTTTTTTAGTTCTACGTCAATTTGAAAATAGTTTTTTCTAGTTCTGCAAAGAACGTCATTGCTTGTTTGATAGGAGTAGCATTGAATCTATAAATTGCTTTGGGCAATATGGTCACTTTAATGATATTGATTCTTCCTATCCATGAGCATGGAATGTTTTTCCATTTGTTTGTGTCATTTCTGATTTCTTTGAGCAGTGTTTTGTAGTACTTTTTGCAGAGCTCTTTCACTTCCTTGGTTGGCTGTATTTCTAGGTATTTTATTCTTTTTGTGCAATTGTGAATGGGATTGCTCTCCTGATTTGGCTCTCAGCTTGGCTCTTGATTTTGTATCTGGAGACTTTGCTAAAGTTTTTTCTTACCTGTTTAAGGAGCTTTTGGGCAGAGACTATGGGGTTTTCTAAGTACAGGATCATGTCATATGTAAATAAGGATAGTTTGACTTCCTCTTTTGGTGCACTTTATTTCTTTCTCTTGCCTGATAGCTCTGGCCAGGACTTCCAATACAATGTTGAATAGGAGTGGTGACAGAGGGCATCCTTGTTTTGTGCCAGTTTTCAAGGGGAATGCTTCTAGCTTTAGCCCAATCAGTATGATGTTGGCTGTGTGTTTGTCACAGATGGTTCTTATTATTTTGAGGTATGTTCTTTTAATACCTAGTTTATTGAGAGTTTTTAACATAAAGGGGTTGATTCCATGTCTCTTACTGTTGTGAACAGTGCTGCAATAAACATACGTGTGTATGTGTCTTTATGATAGAACAATTTATATTCCTTTAGGTATGAATTTGGGTTGAATTTTATTGAAAGCCTTTTCTGTATCTATTGAGATAATCATATGGTTTTGGTTTTAGTTCTGTTTATATAGTGAATCACATTTATTGATTTGTGTATGTTGAACCAAACTTGCATTTCAGGGATAAAGCCTACTTGCTCCTGGTGGATAAGTTTTTTGATGTGCTGCTGTATTTTGTTGAAGATTGTTGCATCAATGTTCATCAAGGATATTGGCCTGACGTTTTCTTTTTTATTGTGTCTCTGTCAGGTTTTGGTAATAGGATGATGCTGGCCTCATAGAATGAGTTAGGAGGAGTTCCTCCTTCTCAATTTTTTGGAAAAGTTTCAGTAGGAAACTTTTGGAGCTTGTTATTGGGCTGTCCAGGGATTCAGTTACTTCCTGGTTCAGTCTTGGGAGAGTTTATGTGTCCAGACGTTTTCCATTTCTTCTATATTTTCTAGCTTATGTGCATAGAGGTGTTCACAATATTCTCAGATGGTTATTTGTATTTTTGTGGGGTTAGTGGTAACATCCCTGTTGTCATTTATTTATTTATTTATTTGAGATGAAGTCTTGCTCTGTCGCCCAGGCTCTGTAGAGATCGCAGTGACCGATCTCGGCTCACTGCAACCTCCGCCTCCCAGGTTCACGTGATTCTCCTGCCTCAGCCTCCTGAGTAGCTGCGATTACAGGCATGTGCCACTACACCTGGCTAATTTTTGTATTTTTAGTAGAGACAGGGTTTCACCATGTTGGTCAGGCTGGTCTCAAACTCCCGACCTTGTGATCTGCCCACCTCAGCTTCCCAAAGGGCTGGGATTACAGGTGTGAGCCACCACACCCAGCCCTTGTTGTCATTTCTAAGTGTGTTTATTTCAGTCTTCTTTCTTTTCTTCTCCTTCTCCTTCTTCTTCTTGATAGAGTCTCTTTTGCTCTGTTACCAGGCTGGAGTATAGTGGCACGATCTCGGCTCACTGCAACCTCCGCCTCCTGGGTTCAAGTGATTCTCCTGCCTCAGCTTTCCAAGTAGCTAAGACTACAGGCATGTGCCACCACACCCGGCTAATTTTTGTATTTTTAGTAGAGACGGGGTTTCACCATGTTGATCAGGCTTGTCTCAAATGCCTGACCTCAGGTGACTTGCCCACCTCAGCCTCCCAAAGTGCTGGGATTAAAGGCATGGCCCTCTTTATTAGTCTAGTTAGTGGTCTATTTTATTAACTTTTTTCAAAAAATCAACTCCTGAATTTGTTTATCTTTTGAATGGTCTTTTTTTATGTCTCAATCTCCTTCGGTTCACCTCTGATTTTCATTATTTCTTGTCTTCTGCTAACTTTGGGGTTGGTTTGCTTTAATTCTCCAGTTCTTTTAGTGATGTTAGGTTGTTAAATTGAGATCTTTTCTAACTGTTTGATGTGGGCATTTAGTGCTATAAATCTCCCTCTTATCACTGCCATAGCTCTGTCCCAGAAATTCTGGTATGTTGTATCTTTGTTCTCACTAGTTTCAAAGAACTTCTTGATTTCTGCCTTAATTTCATCATTTACCCAAAAGTCATTCAGAAGCAGGTTATTAAATTTCCATGTAATTGTATGGTTTTGAGTCTCAGTAGGTGGCCTGCCCCCTTAGTCCACTGGCTCTGCACCCAGCTCAGCACTAAGATTTGCCTAAGAATTGCACTCCTTGTGGCCCACACTGTCCCACAAGTTCACTTAGGGTCCCAGAGCACTCCAGCCCACAGTGGCAAGGCTTGCTGGAACTCAAGCTCTGACTGCTGGGCTGGGTGACTTCCTTTTGGCTAGGGCCAGTTCAAATGTTCCCTCTGTGGGCAGACATCAGCTGAATACAGCCTTGATCTACTTTCTACTATGAGAGGGCAGCTCTGAGTTCAATGCAAAGCTTCACAACTGCTGCACTCTCTCTCTCCCAAGAGACCAGATTCTTTGTAGGCAGCTGCTGCCAGGGGATGGGGCAGGGGTGGCATCAACGCTTCAAGTCTGTCTTTCCTGCTCACTTCGCTTTCTCTCTCAGTGATATGAATTTATCATTTTTTTCTTTTTTTTTTCCTTTAACATTATCTCAACTTCCAGAATCAGTGATATGAATTTAAAATGAGGTAATGTGATTGCTCACTGATTTTTGGTTCTTGCTAGAGTATTTTTGTGTGTATTTAGTTGTTAAAATTTGATGTTCCTATTGGGGGGCACTTTTATGCAGTGTTTTCACTCTTCCAATAGAATGGTGTAGGCTTCTATTCAGTCATCTTGCTCTGCCTTCCCTATATTAATAATTAATATCAATTCAAGAAACATCAATAGGTGCTGAAACTACTGCATAACATTTGATGAGGAATAGGGTATTTGTCTTGTCTCAAAATACCTCTTTACAAAATGCTTATTAATTACTAAAAAAGAGGTACTTTACAACTGAGAATCTGACATAGCCCACTTGTGTTGGTTTTCTATTGCGGCACGACAAATTACCACAAACGTAACAGCTTGAAACAACACCCATTTATGGTCCTATAGTTCTATAGGTTAGAAGTCCAGGCAGTCTCCCCTGGGTGTTTTGCCTAGGGTCTTCCAAGGCTGCAATCAAGGCGTTGGCCAGGCTGGCTCTTCTCTGGAGGCTCTGGGAAAGAATCCATCTCCTGGAATTCAGTTCCTTGCTGTGATCAGACCAGGGTCTCTCTTTCCTTGCTGGCTGTCGGTTGGTGGCTGCGTTCCATTCCTGGAGGCCAATCACAGTTCTGTGCTGAAGCTCTGTCTCAGCAAGGTAGAGCTTCCCTGGAGGTGAATCTCTGCCACACCTCGAATATTTTTGACTTCTCTTCTGCCGTCAGCTCTCAAAAACTCTCTGCTTTTAAAGGCCTAATTTATTTAGATTAGGCATATCTGGGTAATTGCTCGTTTGCCATATAACAACATCATGGGAGTAATACTGTGAGCCAAGGTCATGGGACCATCTCAAAATTCTGCCTACTGCACAATTTTAACAAAGTGGTTAATTTAACATTACTACTAATAGGACAAATGGAAATTTTGTCCCACTTGCTAGCATGCAGTGTGACAAGTCCAGCTTAAAATCTGTGATATACCTGGCTAACAATGCATAATTTGATTCTAAACACTAGGAAACATCAGACAAACCCACAATGAGATAACTTCCACAAAATTAGTGATCTGTAGTGTTTAAACTAGTCAAAATTATGAAATCAGAAAAACAGGGAAATGGTTCCAGATCCAATAATATTAAAAAGACATGATAAAGAGAATATGTAGTTTTAAAATGGATCATTTGGCTAAAATGGATATTACTGGGACAACTGAAAAAAACTTTAATGATGTCTGAAGCAAAATGATAGTAATAGAATTAATTTCCTCATTTCAATGGTTTTAATGTAGTAAGAGGTGTAAGTCTTTGTAAGAATTACACGCTAATGCATTTAAGAGTGATGGGGTATCACGTTGGTAAAATACTCTCAAATTACTAAGAAAACAACGTTCTTTGTACTATTTCTGCAATTTTTCCTAATTTTTTTTCCTGAAATTATCAAAAAGAAAAAAAAGAATCATAAGTTAGCTAATAAAGAAAATAAAAAAGACAAACTAGATACAAAGCACAACTGAAAAGAAATGATTTGGGGGAGAATATCACACATTCTTTTTAAAATCCATTTTATTTTATGTTGAACATTAAAAAAAAATCACCAAATATAAGGGTCTGTCCTCTTTACCAAATCAGTTTGTAAAAATGAAAAAATTGTTAACTGGGAAGAAATGTCACTAAATCAAAGTGAGTAATAAAACTGGTCTTGCTGGGCATGGTGGCTCATACCTATAATCTCAGCACTTTGGGAGGCTGACGAAGGAGAATCTCTTGTGCCAGTAGTTCAAGAGCAGCCTGGCAACAAGGCAAAACCCTATCTCTACAAAAAATACAAAAATGAGCTGGGCATGGTGGTGTGAGCCTGTAGTCCCAGCTACCTGGGAGACTGAGGTGGGAGGATCTCTTGAGCCTGGGAGGTAGAGGTTGCAGTGAGGCATAATCATGCACTCCAGCCAGGGCCACAGCGCAAGATCCTGTCTCAAAACAAAACAAAACAAAACAAAACAACTTGTCTGAGTAGTTCTCAGAAAATCAGTGTATCAAAATGGCAAAGCAGAACATCAGAAGGACAGAAAAACAGAGTATTTGTTTCTATAGTATATTAAGAAGGTGATAAACGTTTTTGAAAGTATACAGAAATGTCAAGAGTTTTGTCATGGTCCCAGAGTTACAGAAAGACAATGACCTTCCTTTATGTAGCAATATAGGGGGTTATAACAGTTTTTAAAAACATTTCATAAGGCGCAAATATTTACTGATCATTCTTGTTTCTCCTGAAATTCAACACTTAATCAAGACACAAGGTCTACATTTTGGTTTCTGTAAAAACAAAAATCACCCAAGCTTAGGTTTTTTAATTGTCTTAATAACATTATCAAACTCTAATCATCACCTGAGACACAGATGTGAGGTTCTACTTTTTTTTTTAATAAACTCTAATGACTTCTGCAGGTTGGAAAGGCACTTCGCATTTGCATGTCCATATATGATCTAATCAACTGCTAAGTTTGTTGGCTGATTTCCCAGCACCATGACTTTGCAGATGCACCTTCCTCACCCTGTCTTTAGATTTGGGACTTTTGACTTTTGTCAGCACAAGATACATGGTTGTCACTCTCTCCCACCAAGGTCAGGGCTGTGGAGTTTTGGAGGAGAGCAGGCTTGTAAGAATCGGAAACAGCCACATGTACCTTGCTCAAAAGAACCTCTTTTCCTGGTGTTAGTTATTGTAAAAAAAAAAAAAAAAAGTCCCAAAAAAAGTTCTTGTAAAAAAGTCCCAAATCTCCCATGCATACTCTTCAGAAGAAACCACATGACAAGTATTTTCTTAAAAGCACAGAATCAGAAGGTTAGTAAATTGATACAGATAGAAACTATAACCCTTCCTAAAATATTAACACTCCCACATTAATACTGGGAATATTACTGGGAATATACTGAGCAAATATGCATTTATGACCCATATTATCTTGAGGTGGAGACTTAATATTTAAATGTACTACATTTAGGCCTTATATGTCAAAGGTCTTTTTAGGACATAAAGGCACGCAAGTGTGTGGTTTATGTAAACTGGCCAGAACTAGTCCATGGTTGGTGGTCTTTTATGAGGAAAAAGTTACTGCAATTAGTCTCTTGACTAATTAAAGCTGTAGTTATGGCTGGTGGAACAGGGGCTGGGAATCAGTCAGCTTATTTTGAGGCCAGTGTTGTTCCAGCTTCTAGAGAAAAAGAAAAATTGTATGTCAGTCAGAATATAGTTTCCTCGTGAAGTGTGTGTTGGGGGTGGGGTAGTGACTTAACCCTTGCCTGGTGTGGTCTTAGGTCCTGCAATGATTTGGTATTTTACCGCTAGAGTGAAGCAGGAGGGGTCACAAACAAACCTCTCAACACCGAACTGCGGCGGCATAGATGCCTAACAACCGAGCTCCCCAACAAAGAAAATCCTTGCCCTTTTAAAGGCTTGCAACTCTAGAAATTACATGTGAAAGGGTCTTGATCCATGAAGTAGGCGTGGGGTACGTGACTTAGGTGGGGGTCTGATCGCGTTTAAGTAAAAACAATGCCTTCAGGAAAGATTCCTCCATACCGTATCCATGATCTATAGATGGGATTGTGGTTAGCAGTAGCGGTCTTATCCTTAACCTGGACGGAGGTGCCAACCAGTCCCTCCTCTGGCTGACTTGAAACTTCTCCTTTTGAAATGCAATGTAGAATGCTGAAGGGGAAATGGCCTTAGAAGCTGAAGAGGATTAAGGGTCTCCTTTCTCAGAGAGACTGTTTTGTTAGTCTTACAAGGCTCTATTTTAATGTTAATACTGATTAGTTGTGCCTAAATTTCAAAATTTGGGAAGGTGTAGCAAGGTGCATCTGGACCTCTGCCATTCTTGCTCCTACCCCACCTTCCTGTCATGACCTAAACTAGTTTTTCAGGTTTTGGGGAGGGGGCATGGTAATTCCCTTTGGTCGAGTGGGTGGTCCATTCAGTTTGTTGGGGGGCTTAGGATTTTATTTTTTAAGTTCATATTTCTTCTCCCCTTTTTTTGTTAAGTTATGCCAGAGGCAGCATCAATAGCCAGGCATTTATTTTGTCTCATATTGATGCTGGGGTGGTGAGCTACCTGTCCTGGTCCATTATGTCCCTCAGCGGGACCTCTGTGGCCAGGGGACTTAGAGTCTAAAGACTTACGGCCAATTAAACGTTTAGGCCAGATGGGAATGGAGGTGGGCAGGCACTCATCAACCTTTAAAACTTCTTTTAAGTAATTTAAGAGCCAAAACCCAAAAGTTGAAAGGCAGGTTTGCAAAGCTTACTTATTTACAAATTCTATGCATTGAGCTACGGTAATCTTGGCTTGCGGCAATTGGCTAAACGAAACACAAGGATTTTGTTCAGCTGTTTAGGCATCTGTGTGCCTGTCCTTGCTTTGCAGGATCTAAATTAATTTTATCCCTCAAAATCTGGCCCTTACAATTTTATATGCCCACCTCTTCTGCAATATTTCCCTGGGCCTAGAGGGCTTGAATAGTTTTAGATTTTGGAGGTAAAACAAAACATAAAGAATTAGCCAAGTTTTAAATAAAAATGTCCTAAGCCCTACCTAGTTCTGAGAAAATGCAGGAAAGGCAGATTAAGGGTAGCTAAACATTTAAAATATTTAGTGTCAAGGTATAGAATAACTTACATTATTTTAGACAGAGGCAAAATTATTAAATCAGTCTTAATGGTTTTGAATATCTGCCTGTCCCTGTGTCTCATGAAAGCACTTAATTTTATTGTCTCCTTTGGGTGCAAAGACGAGGCTTTAGTTAACTTGAGTTTGGTGTCAGATACTGGCAGGAGTCAGTGCCTTCTCTGGATGAGATATGTGCACCCAGCAGTCAAAGCCCTGTGACTTAGCAGCACAAGGATTACTTAATAACACCTGACAAGGATTGTGTTTGACAGCACCTGGAGGTGGTGATGCTGGAGTCCATGAGCTGACAGAGCTGCAAAAAAGATTTTATTTTTTTGTTTTTTTATAGCAGTGATACGGCAAGCCACAGGGCTGTCTTGCAAAAAAAAAAAAAAAAATTATAGCTGTGTGTGATTACTTTTTATAGCTTTCATAAACCCCAGTCATAAGTCAGAGACTTAATTTCGGATTCAATTTTGAAGACACTTGTCAAAGATATTAAAACACTTAAAGCATTCTATCAAAACAGAACCACAGGTCATTGTAGTAGTTATTCATTTAACCAAAGTGATAATCAAAAGACTTTTAAGGGCAATACAGAAGGTTACATGTATGTAAGAACCTTAACTCTTTTAGACCTCAGTTTTTCCAAGCAATTAAAAACCCAACAAAGACAACATAGGAATTATTTTCATAAAACATAAAATGTTGTTTCTTAAGCCAGTTACCAGAAAAGCAAAGGAAAACCTGCAGCGTGAGTATTTTTCCTTATGGGAGGCCATTTAGGTAACCCAGAAGTTAAACCTGATGAAGAAAAATTACTTGAATTTAATCAGACACAGGAAGAGTGTAGTGTGTTCAATGTTATGAGTATGTCAGGGGAGTACATAATTCTTAATAACTGTATGAGAAGTGCCCTGATTACACTGAAAAATTAAGACATATCAAGAAATGCCAAGACAACAAAAATTAGAACTGGAGGAGAAAGTTGATGAAAAAGCTGAAGGAGACATCTCAGGCCTTCTCAAGGGGAGAAGCAGCTGAGGGCAGTGAGACACGGCAAAAGTAGAACTTCTGAGATATGATCCTGAGACATCTTCAAACGAAACAGAAAAATTCTTTCCTAGAAATATAAAATCTAAATATAAAATATATTTTATATTTTAGAAAAGAATTTCTAAAATATATTTTATAGAAATATAAAATTAAAAGAAAAATTATTGGCCAGTACAGTGGCTCATGCCTGTAATCCCAACACTTTGGGAGGCCAACAGGGTAGGACTGCTTGAGCCCGAGAGTTTGAGAGCAGCCTGGGCAACACAGTGAGATCTCGTCTCTACAAAAAACAAAAAAAAATTAGTTAGGCACGGTGGTGCACACCTGTAGTCCCAGCTGCTCAGGAGGCTGGGGCGGGAGGATCGCTTGAGCCCAGAAGGTTATAGTGGCATAAATTATGATCATGTCACTGCATTATAGCCTGGGCAAAAGAGCAAGACCTTGGCTCAAAAAAAAAAAAAAAAAAAAGAGAGAGAGAAACAAAATTCTTGTAATTCATTAAGAACAAATTAACACCTTAAGAAAACCTTGTTTTAAAATAGGGGACCAATCTTAGAACTAGTATAAATAATTCCCTTTTAATTATAGCTAATTTAATCACATACAAAATTCCTTTTATAAAAGTCCTTTCATGAACCTTATTACAACTTACATAGACCATTATCTGACATACAATCATCTCTCTGTATTGGCAGTATATGTAGCAGCTATGAGGCTTGGCTCTAAAGTATTAATCAAATAAAGGACTGAATACACAAACTACATGTCATTGGGATAGGATAAAGGCAGTTAAAGTTGAACGACTGGAGCATATTTTGCTGGAGTATAGTTTGAAAGCATTGCCTTTCCAGATAAGATTTGTAAATGCTGCCACCCCAGGCTCCTTCCTATGATTTAGGAAACACTCCGGTTAGTAATGTTTGCAACATCTTTAGGGGGAGTAAATTGATTCAGAGATGAGATACAGGATATCCATTTTTATTACTTTCCATTGAAGAGGGTGGAATTTCTATCTTCCCCATCCGACTCTTTACACCTACCCCAAAAGACTGTAGCTCCTGTGCTCAGTCTACAGTAGAGAGGGGCTTCGGAGAGGATAGGATGGATGACCCCAGACCCTCAGATAAAAAAGGATGTGAGCTGAACTGCTGTGGTTGGGGAAGCTGAAATGCGATTGGGGAAGCTGAAATGCGGCAAGAAATTTCAGGGAATGGGGAAGGCTTAGAATGCTTCCATGAGGAACACCCTAAGGAGTTAACGAAGAATGAAAAGAATGAAAGTTGAGCACTGAAGTCACCACTGAGGTTATACATCATGCAATTAGAGTTAAGTCACTGTGCAGACTTTTGTAATTTTCTGCCAAGCACCTGGCTGCCCAGAGAGAAAGAAATAAGAAGGTTGATTTTTATCTAGAGCTAGGAATTGCCTAAGTACAAAGAATTCCAGGAGGCCTAGTGACATTAACTGATCTTTAAATAGAAAATCCTTAAGGGTCATTTAGCAGGAAATGCTTCAAAGCAGGGGAAAGGCTACCCATATAGACAGGTAGGAGATGATTATAGGCAATGAAACTGAGAGTACCCTGTCATCTCCCCTATGGCTGAGGTACCATTTCTCTGGTTTACACTTGCATGGGGCTTAAGATCTTCTTGGCCTCAGCTGACTAATATCTCTGTATTATTTTCTATTGTTTGTTTAATTCCACTATTGTCTTACCCCTCCAAACTTGAGGCTGTCATTACAAATATTAATTATCTGACTCGGTGCCCAAGCTGAGGGACAGTCTATTTGGTGCTCTGCTGCCACCTAGTGGTCTTTGGTCGCTTCTCATGTCCATGGTGTCCAGGCTAGGAAGGGGGCAAGTGAAACCAAGACACAGCTGGAAGACTTGGAGAGAAACATTCAAGGGGTCTGGAGTTCATGATGAGGGTAAAGAAAAAAAAATATTAGGTACCAGGAAGACAGAAAAATAATAGTCTATGATATAAAAGAATTTCAGAGTTTGAGATCTTGATGGAAGGGTGTTAGGGAGGATAATACCAAAGAAGTGGCTATGGTTGTATGTAGCTGAAAAAGACCGAAGGAGAAGGACATTAAAGCTGAAGGTCAAGGAGTTCAGGGCCAGTTTGTTGCAAGGGCCATTCACATTCTCCACTTAGAGATGAGTGTCCCTGCATTAGGGTCCACGTTTTGGTAATACATATTTTTTATCTTCCACACTTCCCAATACAGTGTCAACAAAATGTTGGTTGAACTGACTTGAGTGTTGAAAAAGAATCACACATGGTGATTGTAGCGGTGGAGTGGAGATTATAACTGTGAACTTGCTGATCTATACTTTTCAATGAGATATGGCTTCAAATAGCTGGCTTTCTCAAGCCAGGCAGCTATTTTCACTCTTTCAGTGACTTCCCAACATATCTCCACTGGACTCCCCATTCCTGGTATTTTATAACGTCTTGTCATTCCTTCTAAGGCAGGAGAACATCTTGGATGTTGCTGTGTGCTCATTGTCTGAAATGAGCAGACCACACTTAGCGATGCCCTTTTTACCTTTCCTGCCATTCATTCTCCATGTGAACATTCTGTAAGCAAGATGTTTATCTAGGAGTTCTCCAAAGTCTACCTTCTCTTCCCTCCTTTCTGAATTTGATTTTGGGAAAAAATTTTGGGAGTTAGTTACTCTACTTTCCCCTACTACTCCAGGAAATTTGGAATTCCTGCACATCTGCTTCCTGGGTAAGCTGGTTCTTGATCACACTGTTTTCAGTCATCTGGGTCATTGGCCAACCCAGAGGGATTCCTCTGTTAATTCTCACAAGCTAGAAAATTTCTAGAGATCGTTTTCATCCCTTATTCAGTGGACTCACCCCAAATCATCTGCTTGCTCACTCCCGCCCCGCTCTGATTTAACTCCCATGAGCTCATCAGCTCCAGGTCAGTTTGCAGTGTCTCCCGGGCTCCCAGCTGCCTGAAGGACTGGCTGCCATACTGGACACTTGGATGACTATTCTGGTTGCCTCTTGATTCTTAGGGCATCTTTATAGACCACCCTATCTATAAGATGACTTCCTTCTTTGTCAGCTATAATAATGGATATTGATTTTTTCCCCTAATTTTTCATTATAGGAATTGTAAACATATAGAAAGTTAGAGATAATAGTGTATTGCATGTGGTGTATGTATCACTCAGCTTTAGTATCATTTTATGGACAATATTATTTCATCTGTTTTTACATCCCTGATTATTTTGAAATAAATCCTAAACATCATATCTTTTTATCTGTCAATGACAGTGCATAGCTTTAAAAAATAAGAACCATTCTGTATCACACCTAAAAATTGGCAAAATTTAGCAAACAAATTTCCAAAGTCATTCAAACTAGAATAATAGTGGCTGAAAGTAGTTCTTCTTGTTTAGAAAAATTTTAATTTCAGCCATGAGCTAAAACCAAAAAATCACAATTAAGCTTTATCATTGCTAAGCCACTATACTCTTGTTGATAGAGCAATTTAGGATACTCCGTTTCTATTTTAGACAAAAAAATCATAGAACTGCAGATGTTTACCCCCACAACAGTGAATAAGGTCCATTTTAGACACTATGTTCAATAACATATGATAGATTCAAACATGTTATGCAAAGTACCTACTGATGAATAATACAATGAATGATTACAGGTTTTAACATTTTATTTTTTCACAAGCTTTTAAATGAGTCCAAGTAAGCCTTCGTCTGCTTCACACAAATTTTTACCACACTGTAGCACATCTTAGCAGATTCTACTTCAGGTTGTACTGAATTAGAAATTTTACCAACTTCTTTGAAAATATTATTCTCACTTGTGGTTGTTCCATACAGACTATTCATAGAACCTAATTCTTTAGTTACTCCAAACTTAGCATTGATGCCTCAAGTAAAAAAACAACAGCTGAGCAGTATCAGTAGCATCTATTCATCAAGAGACAAGGAAAGATACTCTGAACAATTAACCTTGTTTTTAACTAACTATTGTTGTTTCTCCCAATGTCCTCAACTCTTCAATCAACTTTTCTTACCAGAAGACTCACAGTCTTGAACAAGTTTATTTCCTGTGGACACATTTCTTTAGTGAATACAAACACAATTTAATTAGCTTACCATTGATAAATGGCTTTCCTTGCTTGCCATTTGAGCCACTTGGAAACTAGGTTTGGTTGTGGCCTCATTCATATTTGTAATTCTTGTGAAGAAATTCCACTATAATAAGATAGTCTATTTTAAATTTCCTAATTTTTCTGCCTGTTGCTTTTCTGTGAGTTGGACCTATTGTGATAAGAGCTTATTCTGGCAATGTTGACATATATTGTGTTGTTTTAGCATAGTTGTAGTGTCAGTGCCTAATACACACAAGCTTTCCTATCTAATTCAATAAAAAAATAAGCCAGATGCCACAGTAACTTAAAAGTACAACATTTGAAGTTGACTTTTCTTGTTTTGACATGGAAGATATGCACTGATAAAATAAAAGTAAAACAAATATGCTTGGCACTTGAAACACTGTCAAGTTGACTCACTGAGCAGCAGTGGGAAGTGATGAAGATTCCACATATGGTCTCCGTTGCAACTCTTCAACTTTGCTGTTGAAACTCAAATGCAGCCACTGACGATATGGAAATGAATAAGCGCAGCTATGTTGTAGCGAAACTTCATTTATAATACTGATTTAATTTTCACATCATATTGTTTTTATTTTCAATCATTAAAAAATGTAAAAACTGGTCAGGCATGGTGGCTCATGCCTATAATCCCAGAACTTTGGGAGGCCGAGGTGGGCAGATCACTTGAGGTCAGGAGTTCAAGACCAGCCTGGCCAACATGGTGAAACCCTGTTTCTACTACAAATACAAAAATTAGCTGGGTGTGATGATGCACACCTGTGATCTTACCTACTCGGGAGGATGAGCAGGAGAATCGCTTGAACTCAGAGGTGGAGGTTACGGTGAACCGGAATGGCACCACTGCACTCCAGCCTGGGTGATAGAGACTCCATCTCAAAAAAAAAAAATGTAAAAACCATTCTTAACTTGCAGACCATACCAAAACAGGCAGTGAGCTGGATGTGATCTCTGGGCCATAGTTTGGCAATCCCTGCTCTAGACCATTGCACCTCTAAAAATTCCACAGATGTGTCATGCCCTTGAATCTTTGTAGGGTTTATCTTCTATTGCCTGATGTGCAGATGCCTTACTTAGGGATTCACAACTCTAGTCACTTTCTGCTACCAGGTCCACTTGGCATGGTCTCATCAAAATAGTGGAACAACGGCCAGAATGTCCAGGTGATCAAGGTCCATCATCTGTCTAGGTTAAGCAAGGACCAAACTGGGAAACTGAATGGGTTTTCACAGGGAGCATCACTCCTGCATCCTTTACGTGTTTGAGGGAGATACAAATCACTGCATGATGCAGCGAGTAGCTACTTGAGGAAAGATTGTGAATAGCTACTTTAACTACTTGCTGTGGCATTGCAGGAACTTCCTCAAGTGGACATGGCCCTTTAATCAGTATATTCTACATCTTAAAATGGCCCTAGTTCTTAAAACAGGACAAATTCTTAAAATGTCTCATCCATGGCTATGGAGGCTGCTGGTCAAAGAGGGCTTAATGAAAGAGATGATACTTAAGCAGAAGTTGATGTGCTGGGTGTGGTTTTGAAAGATATAAAGAAAAAATGATTTCTGAATATGGGGAGCAACAGGAAAAGGCATGGCAGTATCAAGATTTCCTATCATGTGCTGACCAACCCAAAATCTTTTTCAGATTATTAATCAAACAACACCTTAAGGTATGTTGCTGCTAGGATACCATAGTATATTTGTCTTAGGCTCCCTGGTTGTCACTCTGGCTTTATTACCCATTAGGGTCATTGAGAACATCTGTCTTCCTACAAGGTTGTTATGGAAATTAACACAGCAACTAATTTCATCAATCCTACCTTTCAACAGTTTTATGGTGTCATCTGGCTATTCTAGAGCCTATTATTCGTATTGACACCAGGGGGCCCAGTTTCTGAGAGTATCTCCTACTGTCAACCTTGACCTACAGAGGACACACATCATTGAGTTTCCCAAGATGTTAGTGCCTCCTCTGTGAATGCTTTATTCCTTATTGCTTTAGTAAAGAGAGTGTCCTCTGGGTCCTCCTGGGAAACATAATCATCTGGTGGTTCCCTGGTGTAGCACAATACATCACTTGTAACATGCCTACCTCTCTGAACTTTTAAGCCCCTTCCTCTGCCAAGGAATTTCCAGCATCTCTACCTCATTTATTGCAGGCATATTGTTTCCAAGCTGCAATGAGCTATTCTAGCAGTTTATTAGCAGTGGTTCCAGCTGTCCGTGCCAGGACAAGCTGGGGGAGGAGGCAGCAAAGAGCAAAGAGAGTGAAAGAATAGACCACATACCTTCTTCTCTCTGTTAAATCCCTCAACCAAAAATCAGATCTGAACTGCGGTGGGGAAACATGTTGAAATGCATTACGTTTTGAAGTGTTTAGCCAGATAGTACATTTTAGTACCTGAAAAGTCAGACTGTTTTAACACACAATTGTGAATGGAAAGTGATTGCCTGTGATATCTCCAAGGAACAGGGAAGAGATGAGAACCAATGGTGTTTTGGGGTGGGGGTACAAGACGTTGCTCTGGAGTGCAGTGGTGTGATCTCAACTCACTACAGCCTTGACCTCCCTGGTTCAAGCCATCTTCCCACCTCACCCTCATGAGTAGCTGGGACTACAGGTGCACACTACCATGCCTGGCTTTTTTCATTTTTGTAGACACGAGGTCTCACTATGTTGTCAAGGCTGGTCTTGTGCTTCTGGGTTCAAGTGATCCTCCCATCTTGGCCTTTCATAGTGCTCGGATTACAGGTATGAGCCACCATGCCTGGCCCCAATAGTAATTTTGAAGGCAGTGGTGGAAGAAAAATCACTGTTTCCTCATTGTTCACTATCAATTACAGATAGTTCAAATAACCAGTTGCACAAGTGTTGCAGTGCAAAATGGAGTTGCTGCCTCTTCGTTTTTTACCATGTAGGAAATGGGTTAAAATAAGCTATAGCGCAATGTGAAATTACTAGACGTTCTGTCCTTCATAAACAGAGGGAACAAAATACATTATTTCTGCATACCATAATATGTGAACTGGTGTTGCAGACTGAGTAGTAGTAACATAAGTGCCATATAGGAACTTTAGCCTGCACTATGGTGCTCAAGGAAGGAAATAAATGTCTTATCCATGGCTATGGGGGCTGCTGGTCAATGAGGGCTTAATGAAAGAGATGATACTTAAACAAAAGTTGACATGCTGAGTGTGGTTTTGAAAGATATAAAGGAAAAATGATTTTTGATTATGGGGAACAACAGGAAAAGGCATGGCAGTATACTAAAAATGAGTAATCCAGTTTAAATGAAACAAAGAACCTATGAAGAGATATAATGGAAAACAAAGCCTGAAAAACATTCTTGGCCTATATCTGAAGTCCTGGACACAAGGTGGTAGGATTTATACATTATAGGTAGGCATATGCTATGGTTTGCATACATGCATCTCTCCAGTATTCATATGTCCGATATAATCACGTTAACACTTATTCATATGTTGGATGTAATAGTATCAAGAGGTGGGGTCTTTGGGAGGTAGTGAGGGCTCCATACTCATGAATGAAATTAGTGCCCTTATAGAAGGGCTGGAAGGAAGCTGTTAGCTTCTTCTGCCTTTTCTGCCATGTGAGGATGCTGCAAGAAGGCACCCTCACCAATTACTGAAGCTGCTAGCACCATGATCTCAGACTTCTCAGCCTCTAGCACTGTAAGAAATAAATTTCTAGTGTTTATAAATTCCCCCATTTAAGGCATTTTGTATAGCAGCAGGAACAGACTAAGGCAGTATATTAGTATAAATACCCAAGACTGGATAATTTATAAAGAAAAAGAGGTTTAATAGACTCACAGTTCCACGTGGCTGGGGGAGGCCTCACAATCATGGCAGAAGGTGAAAAGCACATCTTGCAAGGTGGCCGACAAGAGAAAAATTAGAACCAAGCAAAACGGGTTTCCTCTTAAAAACATCAGATCTCGTGAGACTTATTCACTACCACCAGAACAGTATAGGGGAAACTGCCCCCATGATTCAATTATCTCCCACTGGGTTCCTTCCACAACATGTGGGAATTATGGGAGCTACAATTCAAGATGAGATTTGGGTGGGGAGGCAGCCAAACCATATCAGGCAGCATAAGGAAGACTGAAATGCTAATACTTCACTTGGTGTTTAAAAAATAGTTTACTTAAGTTCTTATTTATAAACTGAATCTCAAGATAGAGGAATCGGGAGTAGGACTTCACTGAGGGACAGTGGGAAGGGAGCTGGGAAGCAGAGCAGTGGCTTGGGTAGCTATCAGTATATTCTGATGGGAGGGACTTAGTGGAAAGAGACAGCCCAAAATTCCTGCTGCACCTGCCAGTCAGCAATAGCTGAGGTGGGAGAAGGTGGGCACCTGTTACTCAGGCACCACTTCTGAATTTGGCAGCCTCCAATAAGTCTTTCTTTTGCTGAAGTCCACCCCACTACCCCATCCCAGTCTGATCTTGGTCTGAGTACAGGAAATGAATGGTACACCTGTGTCGGACCCTGTGTGCCAAGGGTTCTTTACCTCTGGAGTTGATCACTTAACCTTCAAGTTGAATACCGGAATCCAGTATCAAAACACTGCATTTACATGAACAGGCGTATGCCTTTCCCTTTCTTAATCATCAAAAGGAAGAGAGTTATTAGAAAGTTGCTAAGGTGTTAGAAACCCATCAATAACTGTCTCAGAAAGTTAGTGGAAGGGTGCAATATAACAACACATGTAAAATGACTACCACTTGCTGACACAGAGTGGATATTCAGTATCAAGTTCCCTTTCTGCTGTTTTCCTACACAAGAGAGTGGCACAGAGTAATATCTGTCCTATAAACTCCCTCCATGACTACCGCTCCCTTGCCCACTAAAAGAAGACACAGTATATCCTCCCATTAATTTCTTTCCCCATTCCTACAGACATTCTTCCTATGAGATGGTGTCATCCTTATCCATTCCTGTTTCCTTCTTCTGGACACCTATGGTTTGTTTCTCTCCCTCTATGATGCAATACCTCACACAACACTCAGTTCCTCTGATATGGGCTGACTAACGAAGGAGAAACAAAAGGGCTTCTTCACCTCGGCTTAGATGCAACAATTCTGTTTTTCCAGCCTAAGGATTTCTTCAGGGTTTCATTTTTCTTTGTTTGGTTTTGTTTTGTTTGGTGTAGCAGCCACAACTTACTGTTGACTCATTTCACTTCTAGCCAAAGGAAACCCCTGAGCCTTTTTTCCCTCCATGGGACACTGTTGAGCCATCTCTTCCCCACCCAGATCTTGGACAGCTGTTTGCTTTTCTAGGGCTGAGTAAGGGACTTCTCGTACCCAGTAAATTCCATCTTGTTAGATTCATTTTTCACATTGTAGCCTTTAGCACACGAACAATCCTGTTCCATCACCACTCCACATCTCAAATTAGATTGATTTCCCAATGATGCCCTTTATGGAAGACATTGCTAAAAAGCCTAAATAGGACAGGAGGCAACACCCAGCCCTGTGACCTGCCACAGGAAGCCTCTTAACAGGTTGAAACAGAATTCACTGAACAGCACTCTTTGGGTAGGGTCATTCAACTGGCTATGAATTCACCTAATTGCTCTAGAATCCAGTTCATATTATTACACATTTTCTGAAACAAATCATGAGAGATCTTGCCAAATGCCTTGTTCAAGTCACATGCACAATTTATGCAGCATTCACTCCATCTTCCAGTCAAGAAAGTCTATCAAAAATGAAAACAAATCTACTGTAGAATGGTTTACTCTTGTGAATACTATGTTTATTAATTTTTGAGATGTACTGCCCCTCTCCATTTACCTCACCCATTAGAAAACTCATTTTCTAAAATGTACCCCCTGGCTTTTTTTTTTTTTTTTTTTTGTGAGTATCGCTCTGTCACTCAGACTGAAGTGCCGTGGTATGATCTCAGCTCACTGCAACCTCCACCTCCCAGGTTCAAGGAATTCTCCTGCTTATAGCCTCCCAAGTAGCTGGGACTACAGGTGTGTGCCACCACGCCTGGCTAATTTTTGTATTTTTAGTAGAGACGGGGTTTCGCCATGTTGGCCAGGCTGGTCTCAGAACTTCTGACCTCAAGTGATCTGCCCGCTTTGGCCTCCCAAAGTGCTGGGATTACAGGCATGAGCCACCACATTACTGGCCTCAAATGTACCCCTTTTTTTCCATAGAGACAGGCTAGCCCTGTGATCCAGAGTGTGGCTTGAATCCTGGCTCCTCCACGCTTCTGGCTGTGTTGACACGGTCACTTCGCCTCAACTATCTGTGCCTCAGATTCTTAATCAGTAAAATGGGGACAATAATAGAACTCACATCATAGGGTTAATATAAGGATTGAATCACTTCACATTTGTAAAGCATTTAGAAACATTTCTGGCACCTTAGTAAGCAAAATATGATTATGGAATTTGGAAGTTGTTTGAGCTAGGAATATAAACATGGGAGTCTTTGGCATATCAATAGTATTTGTTTTACCTTAGGTTCCCTTGGAAGCAGACCCTGACAAGGATGTGAGTGTAAATACTTTATTTGGGAGGAGAGTCCAAGAAATGCTTGTGGAGAAATGAGACAGGAAAAGGAAGGACGTCAATAAAAGGTGTATTATGAAGTAAGTTACTCTTGCAGGTAGCAGAAGTTTAGTCCCATTGTGGGACTCAGAGAGGGTATAGAAGAGGCCTTAAAGTTATCCTAACTGAGGGACCAGAAAGCTAGGATAATTATCCATCAAATATCATCCATCTTTGGCCAAGGCCTGCCTTGGGGGCTTAACTCTTCAGCAGTTCCAGCTTCTCTGCAATAGAGCTCCTGGGGCCAAGAAAAGGGCCCCAGGCAGAGAATCAGAAGTGCCCCCAGTAAGCAGCCTTCTGTGTGCAGAGGTGAATCTTGAAGGAATATGAGTGGGCCACCCAAGCGTGAGAGTATCTGATGTCATCCTAGGAGGGAGTGAAGTTAGAGAGAAGGTGTCTGGTCACCAAAGTGTGGAAGCACTCCAACATTTGGAGGTCAAGAAGATGAGATCGAACCAGGAAAAGAAACTGAGGAGAGGCTAGAGAAAAAGAGAGAGTAGAGTTCTGGACTCCACGTTGAGAGGAAGAATCCAAGCAGGAGGAAGAATCAACCATGTCAAATGCTGCAGAAAGGTCAAATAAGGTGAGAATTGAAGATTGACCATTGGATTTAGATACATGAAGGCCACTGGTGACATTGACAGAAGCAGTTTTAGAGAGGTGGTTCAGGATAGGGAAGGATAGGGAGTGAGTTCAAAACAGAAGTAAAATTGGAGGCAGCCTGTATAGACAACTCTTTCAAATAGTTTGTTGAAGAGAAATAAAACAGTAGCCGTAGGGGTGTGCAGGTCGAGAGAGAGAGAGAAATAGAGAGAAAGAGTTTGAGATGGGAAATGTTGCAGCATGGCTGTATGTGGATGGGATTGATTAGTCAAGAGGGAAAAACTGATGATGGAGGGGAAAAAAGGATAGTTATGAAAGTGTTATCCTTAGTAAGTGAGAGGAAATGAGCTCTTGTGCATCTGCACAAAGGGAGGAAGTTTCCTTAGGAGCAGAGACCACTCATCAGTGGTACCAGAGAGGAGGCAGAGGATTCTACACCCTCCACCACAGAGGCAGACAGGTGGTGAAGTGTGTAGAAATTCTCTTCTGAGCTGTGATAGTTTTGACAGAAACAATCAAGTCAGCTGATACCTGATGATTAGGGCAGAGGGGATGTTGGAGGATTGAGGAGAATGGAGAAGGTGGGAAATAGTCATCCAGGACTGAGAACAGATGAGGGAAAGGGAGAAGGATGGCCAAGTAGCACCAAAGGCTCATGGGAGATTAGTGGCCTGAGAGCAGTCAGCAGGGTTCTGTCTTCTCTAGTCACATTCAGCTGCTTGGGTGCAGGCATGGAGTGGGGAGAATTTTTAACCAAGGTTGGATATGCTTTATGTCTAACTTCTAATATGTAACCTTGCTCCAAGAAGACATTATGTAGTAATTAGCTAAGAAATTAAATTTTCTTGAGACAATAATCCTGAATTTCAAGAATGTTGAGAATATGTTAAAAGCAAAGTGCAATAAAAGAGATTTATGGGAAAGCAAAGCAGAAGCTGCTTTACTCAATACATTTTGAAGGTGTTGCTTTGCAAAAAGTGAATAGGGTTAGCAGAAACTCGTTTACCCTCTGTAAATGTTGGGAGCTGGCTTTCCTCCAAGTCTCTTAATTCTGGTAGACCCTGTAGCCAGTGACTAGCTAAGTAATCAGAACCCAACATGTTCTTTAACTCTAGTTGTTGTAAATTATCTGTTCCAGTTTACAAGAGGCTGAGTATGTTACAATCACAGGGACTATAAAAAGCAAGAAAGGTGTGTGTGAAGTAGCTCCACCTTTTTCCAGTAAACATGTCTTATTCTGGGCATCTTACAGCAGGGCTTGCATCCCTTGATGAGCCTCTGGTCAAAGACTCTAGTAAGAAACTCTTGGAGACCTGAAGCTGGATAATCAGGACCTCTATTTTACTCATATATAATGGGAGTTAAGGTACTGCATCTTTCTGTCCCAGTATCCAGTTTATCTAGTTTCTGGACAAGGTCAAACAGCCCAGTTGTAGGTGCTCAAAAGACATCCTTAGCACTAAGGCACAAGATGTGTGCAACAAAGGGGGTGCATAGGAGGTTGAAAAGTGTCCCCCCAAAAAGATATGTTCAAGTCCTAATTTCCAGAACCTGTGAATGTAAGCTTATTTGGAAATGGGGCCTTTGTAGATACAATTAAGGATCTTGGGATGAGATTATCCTGGATTTACTGATATACTTAAGACAAAAGAGAGGGAGACTTGAGACACATGGAAACACATCTGAAGGTTTCATGAAGCGGGAGACAGAGGTTAGAGTGCTGTGTCCGCAGGTGCCAAGGATTGCTGGAAACCAGAGGTGAGGAGAGAGGCATGGAATAGATTCTCCCTCAGATCCCCAGGAAGAACCGACCCTGCTGACACCTTGATTTCAGACTTCTGACCTACTTAACCGTGAGATAATACAGTTCTGTTGTTTTCAGCCATAAGTTTGTGGTACTTTGTTAAGGTAGCCCTAGGAAACTGATACAGGGAGTGAACTCCTATTTTAGTCATGTGAAAAGTGAATGATGAGGAAAAACACAATGACATGTTTATGGGGCCAGGGAGACTGAGACCAACTGCAGTTCCTGAAACTTTGGGGGTAATCTCCTTTAGGTTCCCTTTAGAAAAATATGGCTCCTCTTCCAGAAACCACATATCCTCATCGTCTGGAATATCTGTAGTTATTTTGAGTCCATTGTTCCATTTCCATGAACGTGTTTGCAAAATTAGCCGAGCATGGTGGCACGCAGTAGCCCCAGCTACTGGGGAGGCTGAGGCGAAAGGATCACTTGTGCCCAGGAGTTCGTGGTTGCCGTGAGCTCTGATCACGCCACTGTACTCCAGCCTGGGCGATAGAGTGAGACCATGTCCCAGGGGAAAAAAAACCATTTGCAAATATTTTGTTTCCCAGGAAGTCATAATACCCTTATGATTCAGTAAGCCTGATTCTGCAGTCCTGAAATCTCATCTTGCAGCAGGTCTGTGCTGAGAAGGCTGTGCTTACAGAGGGCGGCCTCCCAGATCCCTGAATGCCCTAATTCCTGACTTGTCTCATCTGGAATAAAAAGAAATAACTAACATTGCACTTTGATGCTTTTATTCATTTGGTGCTTTTATTCATCCGTTCTTCACCTCAAGTGCCCTCACCCCACTTAGGGAGTCCTGGCTTATCCTTTAAGACTTGCCCAAATGCCTTCTGCCCTGTGAAGTCCTCCTTGAAACTGAAGAAGCAATTATTCCTCCTTCTACATTTCCACAGAACTCTCTACCTCCATTAAAGGACTTATTAAATTCTATTACAGCTTAGTTTTTATGTAACTGTCTTTCCTGAAACACTCCAGAGGAGGCATCATGACCTATTCGTATCTGAATCACCAGCACTTAATCTAGAACCTAGCTCAATAGTTTTCATATAAATTAAGAAAAGCAATACCTTAGAAAATCTCTAGTAGCCCAGTTCAAACTTTCTCTAAAGTGTACAACTGCTATGATTTAACTTCCTCTAGTTTGGATTTCAAGCCATTAGAATTTGGAAGAGGAACAAAGTAGTGCAGAAATTATTGTGTACTATGTGAGCAGAGTTCAGTGCAGAATTATGGAGGAATGTAAGTGTTTGTGGCTTTGGCATTATGGTCAGGGGAAACATCTTTCTTGCAGAGAAAAAGGGCAGTGTCATCCTGGGATTGCAAGTTTCTCGAACATGTGGAAGGTGGGTTCTTCCTATTTTGGATTTGAGCTCAGCAAAGGCTTTTTCCTGAATTAATCACTGAAGAAGCACAAGGAGCCTATTTCCTTCATCTGGTCACTGCAGAAAGGTAAAATTTTTACACCAGATGGTGTTCAATGTGATGTTATCATTCCAGGTTTTTCCAAATTCCTTCTTTAATCATATATTGCTTGGAGTTACACCTGGAGTTTTAGGTATCTGCAAATATTCAGAATGAATTCTCAGTTGTGGAAGAATATAAAATAGACAGTGCTCTAAGCTTATGTGTAAACATGCTTTGTAGAAAAGATAAACATTTCACTGAATAAAAGCTGAGGGCAAGAGGAAGGTTTGAGTAGGTAAGTGGTGTGTGTTCCCATGGGAACAAGCTGCTACTGTCAACAAATGCATGGGAAAAGGCTTTAGAGTCTTTCTATGATTCAGGCTAAAATTAAATTTGTAAAGGTGTTGAAACACACATGAATCATCCTCTCTTGTCCACTATGATCATTACTATCTCCAAGTCAAAAGCTAGCCAAGAGTCACAATGAAGACTAGTTTCCTGTGACAACTGAAGTTGTTTGCACTAAATAATATTCCCACCAAGGAATTCCAACAGCTTCTAACATCTACTATGTAACAATTTAGATTCCTTGGCCCCATTAAGGCCCTCGTAATCTGGCACCATGATCTCTAACCCATTTAATTTCTGAGCACTTTCCTCTGTGGGTCAAGGTGGTCTCGCTATCCCCTAAACATTTTTGTTCATTCTTGACTCCAAAACCTTTCTCATACACTTTGTCTGTCTTCTAGTGCTTTTTCCTCTTAATCTATTCAAACCAATCTATTCTTATATTCCAGTCCTAGAACCATCTATCTGTGAGGTTTGTTATAATTGCAAATCATGCTGGTATCTCCCTGCTCTGGATTTCTGCACTGCCTCTCAAGAGCTGGAGGTGCAAGCTAATGTTTCTATTGACATCAACCATCTTTTATGGACACTCTGTGGTTCATACACTGTGCTAGTAGCATAATGAAATTTCTTGTTGTTCTGATCCCTATTTTCTTTGCTGTTCCTTTGTTTTAAAATAGTTATTTTCCTTCCCACCGATGAGCAACATAACTAAGGGCTTTTCAATCCTATATAAGGAAAACATTTTCCTCCCCTTCTTAGGATAAAAAAGAATTGATGGATACTAAGCTAGGTGAAATCTGTTGTAATTTTCAACTTTAACCCCTTCCAAATTGAGGGGCTTGAATAAATCTTAAAGTAAAAATTAATTACCAATTAGGGAAATCCTGTACAGATAAGGGAATATCAGTTTTGGACCATTTGATTATTTTTTTTTGATATCCAGATTGTAGAATTACCAACAGGCATACTCATTGGTATGTACTGAGTCTCAGCCAGGATTCAGAATGAGAGTAATTCTTTTAGGATCTGAATCTTGCATGAAAATAAAAATGGACAAAGCTTGATTCAGGCCTCAAAGTCTGGCAATGCCAGTTTAACCATGAACAGATAATGAAATCTTCATATCTGATTAATATCTAAAACCCAAAAAATGCCTCTACTTCTAGATCAATACCATCTCTACATTTTTTTTAAAAGTTTCTGAATGCCAAGACATTTAGCTTGATTTTATTTATTTTTTATTTCAACAGGTTTTTGGAAAACAGGTGGTATTTGATTACATGGATTTCTGATATTTTGGTGCCCCCATCACCAGAGCAGTGTACACTGCAAAGTCATTCTTGTTCACTTATGAAGAAAGAGAAGAAAAACTCTAAAACAAAAATTATCTTGCCTTTAATTGAACAAATTATAGCCCACTCTTGAATGATTTTTCTGTAGCTGGCCCACTGTGTTAGAATACTTTCAAAAATATTTACTCCTTCCCCCTTTTGCCTCCACAAAGGAAATATCCCTCCCCAAATCCTTGAAGTTGGGTTTGGCCGCGTGACTTGCCTTGGCAGATGTGACACAAATAGGAGAGTGAAATGTGCTTGAGTGGTTGGGCCTGGCCTCTTGCACCTCTGCCACTGCCA
The DNA here is from genome assembly GCA_963573385.1 of Cacajao melanocephalus. NCBI lineage: Eukaryota > Metazoa > Chordata > Mammalia > Primates > Pitheciidae > Cacajao > Cacajao melanocephalus. The sequence goes on along the minus strand of CAUYLG010079084.1, from coordinate 8,820 downwards.
CGAGAAGAGCATGTCTTGACTAATCACTGGTCCAAGGCACATGAAGAAGATGAAGCAGAGCCACCCAACTGACCTGCAGCTCTGTGAGATTAAATGATTGGTATTTTAAGATACTGAGTTTTGTGGTGGTGACACAGAATTTTTGTGGTGATTGCTGATACATATCCCAATAGCTCCACAAAGGGTTGTATCTTCCCAAGTTCTGTTTCTGTTCCCAGAAAATACCATTCTTGACCATAAAAGATGCAAATATATTATTTTCCTATGGGCTTCTAACTCAAATGGCATAGTGTGTTTCAGAAAAATGTTCCTATTCAATTAGTTCTTTTTTTTTAATTCCTGACATCACACTTCCCTCCAAGTACTGGGAGTGCATAGAAGAAAATGTGAGTCTGTGTGCTCAGGTACTTATTTGGTTTCAGGCTCAGAGGAGTCTATGATCCCTGAATCTGACACTGTCTCACAGACTTCAGAGAACTTGAAGGCAGGAGGCTCTATCAGCCAGGGGCTCAGCAGGAGACACAACACACTCAGCTTTGTCGTGTAGCGGCTTTTTCATAAAGGAAATATTTAGAAGTGTGGTTAGGGTTAGAGGAACCACCATGGGATGTTGAGGCACCCAGAGACTAGGAACATCAGGGAGTTCTGACGATCCCCAGGCTTCGACAGCAGGGGGAGAAAACACTGTTTTTGGAGGCTGGCTAAGAGCTAGAGTCAAGATGGGCTGCCCAACAGTAGCTGTAGTTTGGGTGACGAGGCCATTAATAGAACCACAGTGAAGCAGATGGTGAGTGGGAATAAATGGTGAGGAGACATATAGTGAAAATAAATATTCCAACATCTCTCTCCTCCCACTGGCCAGAGGGCAAGGGAACTGAGGTAACAAAGTACCTAGAGGTCAGGCTCCCAGGACAAAGAACATCACAGAGAACAGAGAATAAATCTACAGCAAATCAAAGAATAACCAAAACAGATGTTTATGAACACTTGCCCCAGTTTTCTCAGAAAAGGCGGCATGGGGAGAGGAAGGGCAAGAAATGTGCTATATTTTCAAGGAAATTGGTTACAAAGAGTTTACAAAGTCTTCAATTTTGAATTAGGTAGCAAAACGATGGAGAATTAGATGACCTGTGACTGGGCCAGTAGATATCTTTGCATTGCATATGTCAACCTCAAGCATTTCTCTAAAAATATCATGAGACAATCCTGTAGCACTAGAAGGCATCAGCGAAATTAACATTCAAGTACCTGGAAGATAATTATTTTGAGAAGCGCTATTGAGACCAAGCTTCTGCCCTCAATCTCTGGGTTTGACATTGAGATTTTAGAAGAAAGATTTAAATGGATAGGGAAATAAAAGGTATATTGGTGCCATTAGATTCCTGAGATATAGACCTTTGACACTGTTTCAAGTTCTTGATAATCTTCTAATTCTTCACCTACGAAAATACCATATGAAACTACTTACCAAATTTATCAACCCACGACACATCCACAAACCCAGACTTGCCAGAATACTTTAGTTGTTGTAATAATGTTTTTGAAGAAGAGTGTAGAGGGCAGGGGACACTGTAGACTCCTTGGTCTACATGTCCATACATGCATATCCACATACCAGCATCAGCCATCTTTCTTTCTTCCGCAAAATTACCTTGCTTTCCATTCTATTCCCCAAAATGGGCAAAGGTAAGTGAGTAAAACCAAAACACCAATACAATGAGGATGTGTTTTATTACACATAGAAGTATCCTAGTATGCTAGAAAACAACATTATACTTTCTTTGAGAAATCAAGTAGCTGACTATTCATCTGAATGCAAATATATGTAAGACACACTTTTTTGTTCTTCAGATACAATTTTCACAACGTACTTTCTCTTAAGATTTTATGGGTGGCCCAGTTTCCCCTTTAATGTGAGCCTTACAAGATTTTTGTACCACTTAACATCAAACTCAATGAATAACTAAGACTTGGGGTATTTGTATTTTCCAAATGGGAAATAGGGGACGGTAAAAGAAGAGAATCCTCCCCACTCCATCCCAAGGTTCCAGGGAGCTACTAAGAGATAATGGTCGATGTTGATTCCAGAAAAATGGGTCTCATGAAGTTTTCAAGCTGATTTCCTTATCTATTAACTTCACCAGAAGATGGATTCCTTTTGATAAGTGAGGACAAAAAGGGACCATTGAATACCAATTACAAAAAGAAAAGAAAATCTACGAGCACACAATATTTTGCTTTCAATGAAGTATCTTCATGTGGTTGCTATGTTGAGTCAACAGATGTAAATATTTAGCTGAATTATGAAAATTCAAGGAAGATCACAGCTACTGGAAGTAGTAGGCTAGCTAAAACCCTCTTCAGCATTGCTTCAACAGAAACAGACCAAAGGCAGATTATGCCTGAAGATGCACTGATTATTTACATCTCCTCAAAGAAATCGTAAGTTCTTTAAAATGACAATAATGAGCTACATTCACGTACTTATGAGAAATGGGTAACTAAATACTTCATTGCTTAACTTAACATTTATTGGATGCCTATAGGTGATTAGAATGAATGACTGGAAGTCTCGACCAAGGGGGTTCGAGTTAATTAATTACCTGAATTTGTCTTCCTATATATAACTTTCAAGGAAGAAAATAATATGACAAAAACGAAATGGTTACAAAGTAATGAACATTTTATTTCCAAGTCTGATCTTTTTCATCCTATATATTTATAGTCAGAGCACTGTGTGGTAAGTTGAGCATCATGTATCTTGGCTTCTCCCAAGATGAATATTTTCCAATGATCAAGGCTTCACACTTTAACAAGACCCTTTCAAATACATTATCTCATTTGACTTCTAAGTCTTACTGCACCATTGTGTAGATGGAAAAATTGAGTCTATAGAGAGACTGAATTGAGTCTGAAGTGATGATTTCCCTAATGTTATACTACTTCATGCCCACTAGAATAGCTAAAAGCTAAGATTGACAATACAAAGTATTGGCTGATGGAAATATAAAATGATATAACCACTTTGACAAAAAGTTTGGCAGTTTCTTATAAAGTTAAACACACCTTTTGATCCAGCAATTGCAGTCACAGGTAATTAAGATAAATGAAAATACATGTTCACAAAAAAGACTTGTACAACAATGTTCATAGCAGCTCTATTCACAATAGTCAAAAATTGAAAACCACCCAAATGTCATCAACAAGAGGACGGGTAAACAAGTTGTAGTATATTAGCACTTAGCAATAAAAAGGAATGAATTACTGTACTGATACATGCAATAACATGAATAAAACATAATGCTGAGAAAAGAAGCTGCATATAAGAGAGTATATATTGTATGTTTCCACTTATATGAAGTTCTAGAATAGATAAAGATAATCTAAGATGAAAAAATTCAGTGGTGCCTTTGAGGGTTTGGGGGATTCCTCCCAAGGGAAGACTTTTATCCTTATGAGAAAGAAATGTGGTGAGGGTACAGACACACAGCTCAAATTGTTCAGTTAATACTTGTGCATCTTTATGTATATTTTACCTTAAAAACTGTAAAAACAGTAACAATCAGATGGAGGAGCTAGAGGTGGAGGTTTAGATAAAAGAAATGAGGCAGAACATTGATACTACTTCAAGCTGAGTGATGAGTGATGTCTCTTCTACTCTTCTGTTTATCTGTTTATCTATGTTTGAAATTTTCCACAAAAAAAATGTTTTAAAAAGGACAATAAGGAAAAATGATAAAAGAGCTTTCAGGGAACTGAAAATAGTTCCGTATGGCTGGAGTACAGAGTACGTTTTCCACTGTTTCATCTCACAGGAATCTTCCCAGACAGTGGTGAACTGAAAACACCAAATCTCTTAGTCACATCTGATTCTATAGCATGGACAGTTACATGACTAGCTAACATAAACAAGTAATTGTGGTGGAAAAAACAGATGTTTATATCTCAAGCGTAAACATAACTTACCAACTATTATTACTTGGAAGTACTTGGCAACGATTGGAACAAGAATCTAAACATGAGCCATGTATCTACCACGGAATATGGACATGTTTAATAAATAGTACAGGCTCAGACCAGTATAATCCCCTTCTGTAACTTGGTAAAGCTCCTGACACTGCAATAAGTAAACTACACCACACCCAATCAGCAACTAATTAAAAAAACTATAAATGTCTTACAAATAAAAAAATTATGTATCTGAAAATAAGTGGGAAATATGCTGAATAAATCATCTGATTCACTTCTCATCACTTCTTATTTTAATACAGATTATTCCAATGCTGTATTTCAATTAAGAATCTACATTAAGTTTTCTTCATCTGAATTCAATGCATTTGTGTGTCTATATGTGTTTGTGTGTGAAGCGGGGGCTTTGTGTAGACTTAGAATGAATTACAGATTTCTATTTTAGGAAGAGAACTTAAAAGTTCCCTTTACTTTTACAAATGAGGGAACTGAAACCATGAGAAATGAAGTGACTTGTCCAAGATAAAAAGGTGTGAGACCACAGGTCAGATCTGATTTCTTCAAATTGAAGTAGGCTGTTTACAATGTCCATGAATCTAAAATGCTTTCCATGAGCCACATCCATATTGAATAACTCAAGAAAAGTTTATCTTGGCAATTCACAGAACACTATTCAAATGCAGAATTGTTTAAAAGGCTTCTAGTGCACTAGTGGAAATATTCTTTTGCCCCATGGAGATAATAATACTGAAGTAGAAAGATATCTTCAAAAGGTTGTGGAAAACAGCCAGTTTACCATTTGTCTATGCTTGCTTACAGAGCATTAGAGTGGATATTGAACTACTAAGACCCTTTCTTCTATTTTCTCTTCTTGCCTAGATCTTTGTTTGGGGACCACCACATGCTCTTTACACCAGTGTGTTTCCAGCTATGGGTTACAATCCACTTATGAGTTATAGCATCAACTTAATAGTCATAATCAGCATTTCAAAAATTGAATTAGATTAGAAAATACCAGTGGCCAACACTTACAAGGTTAGGGCAAGTGTTATTTCATGAAATTTCAGTCATATACATATGTGTGTACACTGGTGGAAACGTAAAACATTTTTTACTATGGATCAGTCAAGAGTACTTGAGAGCAGATGGCTTTCATAGGTCCTCAGAAGGACTTTGACATGCTTTAACTCTGATTACCCTTTCCTCAACTTGTATGTTCATGGTGTCTACGATTTTATTCTCATTTTTTAGGCCACACAAATGAATCATTATTATAATCATTTACTCTCATAATATACAATGTGCAATGTCTGTGTTTACCTACATGTTTGCTAATTTCTTTGCATTTGTTAACCTTTTTCTAATGTGGTAACTTTCATAAAACACAACATTTATCATTTAATCATTTAACCATAACTCAGTGGTATTCAGTACAGTGATGTGCAACCATCGCCACTATCTAGTTCTAGAACGTTTTTATCACTCACAAAGGAAACTCTCTATTCATTAAGCAATCACTTTCCATTCCTCCCTCCTCTGCAGCCTCTGGAAACCAGGAACCTGCTATCTATTTCTATGGATTCCGGATAATCCATATAAATGGAATCATACAATATGTGGCCTTTTGTGTCTGGCTGCTTTAAATTAGCATAATGCTTTTGAGATTAATTGAAGTTGTAGCATGTATCAGTTCTTCATTCATTTTTTGTGGCTGAATATTTCACTGTATACCATCCATCCACTGATAGACATTTAGCTGCTTCCACCTTTTGGCTACAGTGAGTAGCACTGTTATTAACATTTGTATACAAACATTTATTTGAATATCTGTTTTTAGTTCTTTAGGGGTATATATCTAGGAGCAGAATTACTGGTTCATAAGGCAGTACTATGTTTAATTTTTTGAAGAATCACCAAACTGTTACAATCTGTTAGTGGGTTATGAAATCAAACTCTTTTCCACAGTGGATGTACCATTTTAAATACCCACTGGTAATGTACAAAGACTCCAATTTCTCCACATCCTTGCCAACACATTATCTTCCGTTTTGAAAGACAGCCATTCTAGAGGGTATGAAGTGGTATCTCATTATGGTTTCAATTTGCATTTCTCCAGTCACTAGCAATGCTAGACATTTTTTCATGTGTCTGTTGGCCATTCATATCTCTTCTTTGGATGAATGTCCATACAAGTCCTTTGCCCATTTTTAAATGAGGTGTTTGTCTTTTTGATGTTGAGCTATAAAAGTTCTTTATATATTCTGGATACTAGATCTTTATCATTTATATCATTTGCAAATACTTCTATGTTGTCTTTTTACTTCCTTGGTAATATCCTTTGAAGAATAAAAGCTTTTGAATCCAATTTACTTTTTCTTTTGTTGCTTGGGCATTTGGTGTCATATCTAAGAAATCATTGCCAAATTCAAGACTGTGAAGTCTATCCTTGTTTTTTTCCTAAAGATGTTACAATTTTAGCCCTTAAATTTAGGTCTTTATTCCTTTTTAATTTTTGTATATCATGTGAGGTTAGAGTCCAACTGTATTCTTCTGCATGTGAATATTATGAACTTGTTTTTAGAATCATTTTCCTCTTTCTGAAATACATTTTTTAAAAGTTTATTTAGAGGTTTCTTGGTAATAATTTCCATATATTTTTCTGATAGTATCTTTATTACCATTGTATTCTGGCTTCCATTGCTGTTACTGAGAAACTTGACATCATTTTTCCTTCTTTGTAAATTTTCTACCTCTTTTCTCTGCCTAAGACTCATCTTTGATAATCTTTGGTTTTACTAAAATATATCTGGGTGTGGCTTTCTTTTTAACTATTCTACCTTGGACTCTTGTATCTTCTATCTGTGGATTCATGACCTTTCTTCAGTTGTGGAAAATTCTCAGGCTTTCTATCTTCAAATATTGCCTTTCTTCTATTTTCTCTACTCTCTCTTTCTGGAACTGAACTTACATGTGTTATATTTACTAATTCTATCCTTCATGTAGCCTAACATTTACCTTCCGTAATATTTATCTCCTATCTCGCTGTATTATTATCTGTATTCAGATTTAATTCTCTCTTCCTGCATATATTGTGCTGCTTAATTTATTGGGTTATTCATTTCAATAATATTTTTATTTCTAAATATCCTAATTCATTCCTTTTTTTTCCAAATGTGCGTGGTATCTTAAATTAGATTTACATTTTGATAATTTTTCAGTTTTTATTCCATCTTTAATATCTTAAAACATTTTGCTCATAACTTTTTACTTTAATAATTTAAATATCTTAAATTCTCAAGAATTTAAGTGTTTTTGTTTTCTCCTAACTCTTGTATTTGTTAATATCTTATTATACATTATATTTGATTAAATTTAATATTTCCAAATCAGAAGGCTTTAACTGGGAATTTGCATTTGCTTTATGGATCCAGGAGGAACTACTGATCTGGGACTACTCTAGAGCTCTTCAAAGATACTGGCTTAATGAGAGAGTGTCATTTTCTTTGCAGAAAGCCCAAGGCTTAATCTTTAAATTCCACTGGCATTTTCCCCAAGGTAATCTGAGCCATTTCATTTGTTTAAACTGTTCATCATTCCAGTTTTAGTTGTTTTTCATTTTCCATTTTTGGTACATGGGGACATTCCTTATTTCTTTTAAGTCAGTGTGATATCACAGAAAGATACTTGGCTTTTGTTGCTGGTTTCTGGCACACAGCTCCCAAAACTTGGAATTTCCTGAGTGATAAGGGTAATAGGAGTATTTTTTGTTCTAGTGAGGTGACTTTTTGTAGGTCTCTAGGTAGCTTCAGGAAGGTGGCTGGTTCAGAAAAAACCAGCCTTTATTAGAAGCTTGGAACATTCCACCCATCTTCCTCTAATCTCTAGGGCAGGAAAAAGAGCTGGAGAATGAATTGATTGCTGGTGCGCAATGATTTAATCAATTTTGCCTACAGATGAAACTTCCATAAGAAACCCTAAATAATGAGACTTGGAGAGCTTCCAGATTGGTGAACACATCAAGATGCTAGGGAAGTGACATGACCAGAGAAGGCATGGAAGCCCTATACCCCAGATCCCATATCTTGCCCTACAAATCTCTTCCACTTTACTGTTCCAGAGTGGTAGTCTTCAGAATAAACCAGTGAGTTTTGTGAGCTGTTCTCACAAACCATCAAACCTGAGGAGGGGGTAATACTAAGAACCTCTGATTTATAGCTGGTCTGTCAGAAGAATGGGAGGCCCGGGACTTACAGATGGCATCTGAAGAGTGGGTCAAGGAGCCCAAAATCTGTGCAGTCTGCACTAACTCTGGGTTGTTAGTGTCAGAAATGAATTGACTCACTGGACACTCAGGTGGTGTCCAGAGAGATGGGAAAGTGATGTTGGAAAAGGCACCAAGTATTTGGTGTCAGGAGGAAAAAAATTCTTAGTCAGCAATGCTTTAAAAATTATATTTGAGGAGAAAGAGATCCATGACGGCAGATTAGCAGCAGCTCAGGATTGTAGCTCCCAGTGAAAGCGCAGAGAGTGAGTGGACGCTGCAATTTCAGATGAGTTTCTGTTGCCCACAAACTGGGAGATACGCAGCGGAGGAGCCACACAGGTCGCCAGTGCGACTCTTTTGGCCGGCGCAGCTGTTTTGCCGGCACCCCGGCGTGGCACTTCTCAGTGCGGAGTATACGGGACTGGGTACCCTTTGAGTCAGGCTCGGCTGGTCCCATCCCCACAAGGAGAACAGCAATTGGAAGCGCTGAGGACTGAGAGTTTCACAGTAAGCACAGCTGAACCTGGGAAGGCCTAGCTCTGTGGGGAAGGGGCATCCGCCAAAGGAAAACTAAGAAACAGAAAAAA
>CAUYLG010079082.1:0-16337 GCA_963573385.1 Cacajao melanocephalus | reverse complement strand
GCAATTTATAATAAAAGCAATTTTTTCCCAATTCCAAATGATATTTAATCTGATTAAGTCAAAAAAACGCTTTGCAAAAAAAAAAAAAAAAAAAAAAAAAAAGCCCTAGCCAAGCAAGCAGTAGCTGGTACAAATGTGCAGTCTACCATCTCCAACTTTAAAACTGAATTAATTCTGATCTGGTAGAAATGATAAATAGCAGCTTCCACAGGGAAGGGAGGAAGACAGAGGAACAGGGTCAGGGAGTGGTAAACAGGGCCTCAATTGTAATTTTTTTTTTTTTTTGAGACAGAGTTTTGCTCTTGTTGCCCAGGCTGGAGTGCAATGGTGCAATCTTGGCTCACCTCAACCTCTGCCTCCTGGATTCAAGCAATTCTCCTGCCTCAGTCTCCCGAGTGGCTGGGATTACAGGCATGTGCCACCATGCCTGATTAATTCCGTATTTTTAGTAGAGACGGGGTTTCTCCATGCTGGTCAGGCTGGTCTCAAACTCCCAACCTCAGGTGATCCGCCCACCTCAGCCTCCCAAAGTGCTGAGATTACAGGCATGAGCCACCATGCCCAGCTTTTAATTTTTTTCTTAAATTGGGTAGTGTTTTATTATTACTATTATTATTTTCTGACAGAGTCTCACTCTGTCACCCAGGCTGGAGTGTAGTGGCATGATCTCGGCTCACTGCAACCTCCACCTCTTTGGTTCAAGCAATAGTCCCCTGCCTCAGCCTCCCTAGTAGCTGGGATTACAGGTGCATGCCACCATGCCTCGCTAATTTTTTAATATTTTTAGTAGAGGTAGGGTTTCACCATGTTGGCCAGACTGGTATCGAACTCCTAATCTCAGGCAATCGGCCTGCCTTGGCCTCCCAAAGCGCTGGGGTTACAGGCGTGAGCCACCACACTGTCAGTAGTGGTTTCATAAGTCTTCGTTATGTTATTCTCTCTATATTTTTTTGTGCACCTGAGTATTTCACAATAAACACAAAATCTAATGTTGGAAGAGAATCAACCTACAACATTGGTTGACTCACCACTAGATGGAGAAATTCTTGGTGGTCAATTAATGGTAGACAAGGGAAAAAGACATTTAAAGCACATTGGCCAGTGGGTCAGAGGTGGGAGGTCAAGGCAATTGCCAGCATTCAGGATAGCTAGATCTGGGAGAATTAAGAATCTGAAAATCCAAGTTCTGAGGCTGTGCATCCAAACATTTTTTTTGTCCACAACACACCTGAGATGCACACCCATCACTAACAGTAGTCTTCTACATAGAATTAGGAGGAGGGAGGACGCTCCCAAACTGACCTCTCCACCTGGACTCTTCCACAGTTCCAGGGATGGCTGGCTCTCTCCCATCATGGAGGTTTCAGCTCAAGTGTCAATTTCCAGAGTGGCCTTTCCTGATCTCCCCATATAAAGCCACCCTCCTTCCTGCTGTTATTCTCCATCAGAGCACCTTGTTTATTCTCCTCGAAGCACTATTCACACTCTGTAAATCTTTTATTGAACTTGCATCTTGCATATTTGTCTGTTTCTACCACTAGAACCTGAGTCCTGTGCAGAAGAGATCATACACTGTTTCCTTTCCACTGAGTCCCCAGTGCTGACCACAGTACATTGGAAAAGATTAATAAATATTAATGACATAAGTGACCATATGCATAATGAGAAAAAAAAAACTTAGTCAAAAACAACTTATTTTTCAAACAATGTCCCCAAATGATCACTGCTTCCTCACTAAATAGCTTTTGATAAATTTCTTGGAATTTTTTCAAGGACCTCTATTCACTTTAGGGTTTTATAGTTTGCAACTTTTCTTTCTCTGTTTTGGAAGTGATGACAGTAAGCACATGTCTCAAGGATCCCTTAAAAAGCACCTATAGTAATTTGGGGTCTGACATATGATCCTCTTAGAATAACAGTGCAGGAACTACAGTAATGGTTCTCAAACTTGACTAGGAATCAGAATCACCTGAAGGGCTTGTTAAAATAAAGATTGCTGTTCCACCTGATTTTGGTAAGTAAAAAAAAAAAAAAAAAGATTGTTGGGTCCCACCCCCAGAGTTTTCAATTCAGTAGCTTTGGGATAGGGCCTGATAATTTGCATTTCTAACAAGTTCTCAGGTGATGCTGATACTGCTGGCCTAGGGGCCCCACTTTGAGAACCACTGGACTAGAGAAAAAGCCAAGGGGCTGTCAGGAGGCCCAGATCAGGTCCAACTGAGCTAAGAGCTAGCAAGCCAAGGGCAGAATACTAGGTCAATGACCACAACTGTAAGCCATAAACTGACAGCCAGCTAAAACAGAAAGGACCCTATAGTCCACTGAGTCCATGCTGTTAAGATAGGACAGGGAAGCTCAGGAAGGAGAGGGACTTGCCCATGGCTAGAACTAAGTGAATGGAAGGACTGGAGCTGGAACTTGGGTCTTCTGACTTTTGATTCAATTTTTTCCAATATCATGGCATAATCTTCTCTGAAAAGTTCTGAATGACATCGAGATGTACAAGCAGAGATGGGGCCTACTACCACCTGATCACTGGCCAATATTTTTAAAAGCTTTTATAGGGTTGCTCTGAGACTGGCACCATGCTACCATACCCCTACTGAGGACCCCTCCTGCTTCAGGTGGAGACTCCAGAAAGACTGGTGTTGCAAGGTCTTGTGAAGTCTTCATCACAAGTTATTAGGGTCAGACAAGAGCAAAGTACGTAAGGCATCAAGGGTTGCATGATGGGGATCTTTTAAGTACCTTTGCACTCAAGGGTATAGGATCTTCAAGGTCACTGACGGGTAGGGAGATCATGTGTCCAAGTTTGCCAAGATAGCCCTCGCTTATATCTGTTTTATCTGTTGTCCTGATGTTATTAATAATTACTCTCAAAGGGTCCCAGTGTAAATGATAAATTATATGAATTCCTCCTGCTTCAGATGGAGATTCCAGAAAGACTGGTGTTACACAGGCCTTGTTAAGTACTTGAACCTACTTAATAGGGCCTCATTTAGGTAACATGGTGTCCAGGACTTCCCAAATGATGTCTATGACTAACAGTTTTCACCTATCTCCAGAAATTAAGGTATGGCTCATTGTAATGAGTTATTTCATATTTTAGGAGGGAATAGTTTGATCTTGGGCAACTGGACTGTAACAGATAACATTTTAACCAGCCATTCAGAGCTCTCAAGGTCTCAAGGGCAGACCTGGGTCCCTGGAGGGAGGTGCTGCTAGAGGGAATCCACAGGCCCTGGTTTTCTCAGGATGTAAGTCCTGCTCAAACATTCAACTTACAGATAAGGTCACATCTGTCATTCCTGCTTGGATGAAATTTACATTTTCTAAGTTCTAAATTTTACAAGACAAAACTCAACCTGATTACAAACCAATATGCAGTCACATTCTTGGAAATTAGTTGTATGCTATGAATTACAGTTCTTCTGAGAAAAGCAAAGTATGAGGGGAAAGTAAAGTCCCAATGATTCCAGAAGAATTTTTTGGAACTGAGAAATGATGGCCTTATTCAAAATGAGACACCCCTGGTTCCCTGTTACTCCTGTTTAGGCAACACCTCCATATTTCTAGGGTTCCACATATTCCTACACATCTCTCCTCTCTCCATGTGTATTACAGCTTCGGATACTGTGTTCTCTCATGAGGGTGCCTCTCTATGCAGCAAACAAAACATGTGTTTCAGGACACTGCCATCACTTTACCAACATGCTAACCTTTCAGGAGCCTCACTAGTATTGTTTGTGTTCTCTGCCCATCTTTGCAGCTAACAGTTTACCACTAGAATAGGCTGGAATTGGGATAAATGCTACCAATTAATCCAAGTAGAGATGCAGCAGGATTAAATAGAATGCCTTGCTGCACAGCTCTCAGACAAGCTCTGGAGGATCATGGCCATTGCTCACACCTCAAGTTGTCATGACAAGTGACTAGTGTTGCCTCAAGCTAATATTTCCTTAGCAAGGAAATAAAATTGAGAAATAAAGAGATCGACCATTTAATTTTCAAAACTTGGCAGTTTCAAAAAAAAAGCAGAGGAGGAAGCAATAAACAGTTAACAGGCATTCTTTCAGGGGCCAGAAGTGGTGAAGTTGGGGCAGGGGGCACATTCACATTCCCCATTGGTACATTTTCTCTACTGTTTGTTCGTTACAACAGGCTTGTGCATGTAATCAGTGGGCACTCAATAAACATCTGTGGATTAATGAAGAGAGTAATTTTGAGATATAAAAGATATATATAATCCTAATTTTATGTGAAATATAACAAACATATAACAAAATGTTAATAGCAGTTGTCTCTGTGACTGCATGTGATTTTTTTCCTTTTATCTTTTGTGCATTTCTGTATTTTTCAAATTTTTACCAGAAATGTGATTATTCTTACTTTTTGCCTTTTACAAATTACATATGGAGTCCATAACTCTCCTGCAACAAACATAAATCTAAGATGAACAAAATATGGATAAAAATGTAGCTAGGCATGGTTGTATGAGCCTGTAGTTCTAGCTACTCAGGAGGCTGAGGTGGGAGGATCACTTGAACCCAGGAGTTGGAGGTCAGCCTGAGCAATATAGTGAGACCCTCTCTTAAAAAATAAAAAAAGCAAGGATGTCCCTTTGCCTGTTCTCTGCTGCATCCCACCCCAGTTCCACTGTCCTGCCCCAAAGTAACTCCTGACAGCAATTTGGGGTGCATTCTTTCAGCCCCTTCTTTTGCATTTACATCTACACGTTCAAGAATCAGCTGAGGTGTCACTGCCTCAAACCTTCTCTGTCTGTTCATTTTGTAAAAAACCTATACCATACTACTGTGCATTACTTTCTTTACAGCTCTTGGGGTTACTGGTCTTACCATGTTTAAGTTTGTTTATTTGTTTAGCTTGTCTTACCCTACCAGACTGTGAGCTCCATGAAGAAGGGACCTTGTCTTGCTCACGGATGTATCCCCAACACCTCAATCAGTACATAGTACATGCATGGCAGGAGCTCAATAAGTATGTGTTCAATGAATGAATGAAAATACATACAAATATTTGCTTATAAAAACATAATTGGGATTATACTGTAAATAATGTCCCATGAGTTGCTTTTTTCAGTAAATACTATGTGGTGGAAATCTTTCCACGCCAATAAGTAAAGGTCTATGTCTTGGTCTATTTGGGCTGCTATAACAAAATACCACAGAGTGGGTGGCTTAAAAACAACAGAAATTTATTTCTCACAGTTCTAAAGGCTGGGAAATCCAAGATCAAGGCACTGGCAGATTTGGTGTCTGGAGAGGGCCCTATTCTGGGTTCACAGATGGTGCCTTTTTGCTACATACCCACATGGTGAAAGGGGCGAACAAGCTCCCTGTTTATAAGGGCACTAATGCCATTCACGAGGGCTCCTCCCTCACGACCTAATCACTTCCCAAGGCCCCACCTCCTAATGCCACCATATTGGTAGTCAGGCATTAACATATGAATTTTGGGGTGGACACAAGCATTCACACCATAGCACTCTATCTCACTCTTTTTTGGGTGGGTACATAGTAGGTGTATTATGTATTAGTAGGTATATTTACTACTAATAGACCTACTAGGGGTACCTGAGATGTTTCGATACAGGCATGCAATGTGTAATAATCACATCATGGAGAATGGGATATCCATCTCCTCAATCCATCCTTTGTGTTACTACCTTATTCTTTCTAATGGTATCATAGTATTTCATAATATATTCAATCAATCAATCAATCACTTGTTCAACCAACAAATAATTTACTCTGTACCTTCTATTTTTACTGTTCTAGGATCTGGGAACACAAAATTAAAGAAGTCTCTGCTCTTATGGTGCTTTTATTCTCATGGGGGAGGCAGATAATAAGCACACAAATGAAAACAAAAACTTAAGAAAAACAAAGCAAAGGGGCTAAGGGTGAGAGGCAGGGTGTACTGTTCTAGACAGAGTGGTGAGAGAAGGTCTCTCTGAGCAGAGGTCCTGATTAAGTGAGGACATTTGGGGAACAAGCATCCCCAGCCCTGGGAACCCTAGACTCTTTCTGAGGAAATGGAAGAATAAGGAAGTCAGTATAGTTAGTGTGATGACTGGAGAGGTAGTGGGGCCAGATCGTGCAGGCTCCAGCAGGCCAGGGTCAGGATCTGGGGCTTCCCTTTGAATGGGACAGGAAGCCTTTAGAGTTTTGAGCAGAGAGATGACCTGATTCCACATGTTTCAGAAGGACCATTGGCTATTATCTGGAAACCAGATGAAAGGGTGAGAGAGGAAGCCAGGAGAAGAGTTAGGAGACTCTGCAGAGCCCAGGCAAGAGAACATGGGGTGGCATCCCCACACCAGAGTGGTTGTGGTAGAAGTGTTGAGAAGTGTTTGGATTAGGGATATTTTATGAAGAGGTGTCACCAGGATGTGCTGATAGGTTAGCTATAGGAGAGAGAAAGATACGCATTAAGAATTTTTCCAGGTTTGGCCTGAGCAATGAGACAAAAGATATTTCTATTTACTGAGGCATAAGATACATAGACCATAATTTATTTACTCCATTGCCTATTGATAATATTTTAGATATTTTCCTATGTTAGTTATATATTTAGAAACTCAAATATATTGGGCTGGGTGCGGTGGCTCACGCCTGTAATCCCAGTACATTGGGAGGCCGAGGTGGGCAGATCACAGGTCAAGAGACTGAGACCATCCTGGCCAACGTGGTAAAACCCCGTCTCTACTAAAAATACAAAATTTAGCTGGGTGTGGTGGCACGTGCCTGTAGTCCCAGCTAATCAGGAGGCTGAAGAAAGAGAATAGCATGAACCCAGGAGGTGGAGGTTACAGTGAGCCGAGATCATGCCACTGCACTCCAGCCTGGCAACAGAGCAAGACTCTGTCTCAAAAAAAAGAAAATCCAATATATTTATATTTTTAATCGGGGCAACAGGGAATGGCAACATGCAAATAAATTCAGCATTTTGTATATGAAGAGCATCCTAATAAAGCACAAACACCCTACTTTAATGAAAATTAAAACCTCATTACTCACCTTGATCATAAGCTTAACACATTAAATGTTTCCAGGAAGATTTAAGTAGTTTGATTGTTTATATAGCTTTGTAGCTAGATGCCTAGAAAATTCTAAAATATATCTTAAAATTCATGCCAGTAAGGTCTTTCCGTGCAATGTGCCCCACTATGCAAATCTACATGGAGGTTTGGCCGAAAGCAAAGGCTGGGTTTACGGTAAAAGGAGAAGTCTATTTACAAAGATGGAGGCAGAGCTGAGCAGGGGCATATATCTCCATAGAATTACTCACCTCTTGTTCTTCAAGGACCAGCAAGTCCTGTCAAATAAAGTTTTAAAAGTTACATGCAGGCATAACAATAATTATTTCATTTTGACTTGCTATGGAATCCAAGCTTCAGTTTGCTCACACTGACATTTTGAAAATAATGTTAAAAGTTTGTTATAGGAGCTTTGTTTTGGGGAAAAAGAATCAACAACTATGACAAAGGTGTGAGCCAAGAGTCTTAGATCTTTTTCCCTTATAAGACCATCTCTTAAGAGCAGCATGGAGCAGCAAACCTAAACAATCCTTTGAATCTCTGCTGTCACATTCTTAACTGTGTTTGGGCACAAGTCATTTAATCTGTTTGGGTCTCTGCTTCCTTCTCCATGGTCCAAGGATAACATCTGTCTTAACCCCTGTAAAGATCACTGTGAGTATGTGTGGAAGACCTGGTACACAACAGAGATTTAATAAACCTTAAATTACTTTCCTTTTCATTCTGGGTCACTCCATATAAAAGTTTGTAAACTTATTACAAGGAAGTCCCATCTTTTCCAGAACTTCTACAAAAGTAGATTCTGGTTGATAAGTGGACACCAAAGCCAAGGCTCTGACAGGGACCCTGTGGCTGGGCGGAGGGGGAAGGAATGGCCCACGTGAGCCATGGGGACAGTGCAGAGCCACCGAGGGTCAGGTTGGAGGCAGGGAGGCTGGAGGGACCTTCACCCTCCTTCTAGCCCTAGTCTCTAGGGAAGAGCTGTGTCAGCTGAAGACCAGGCAATTCTGAAAGAATTGTGAGAGGCACACAAACCTGCATTTTATTTAACAGACAGCCTCTTTCATTCAGAACTCAGCCATCTTTATTATTTTATCCTTTTTTTTTTCTTTTCTTTTTTTTAAGAGACAGGGTCTGGCTCTGTCCCCCAGGCTGAACCACAGTGGTGCAACCTTGGCTCATTGCAGCCTCGACCTCCTGAGCTCAAGCAATCCTCCCACCTCAGCTTCCCAAGTAGCTGGGACTATGGGTGTGTACTATCATACATAGCTATTTTTTTGTATTATTTGTAGAGACAGGGTTCCACTATGTTGCCCAGGCTGGTCTCTAACTCCTGGACTCAAGTGGTCTTCCTGCCTCAGCCTCCCAAAGTGCCGGGATTACAAGTGCGAGCCACCACGCCTGGCTGTATTATTTCTGAATTCTGGGAAAAAATAAAATTATGTTACACATTTTTTATGTTGGGACTTTATGTTTGCACGTCGCTGTATATATCATTATAAAATGCTCTTTCCATGGTTTATTTTGGTCTTTCTCAACACCTTGTGGTTTTTTTTTTTATTTTTAATTTTTATGGGTACATCAGTAGGTATAAATAAGTAAATAAATATATATATATATATATACATATAAATACCCTACTGATGTATATCTACTGATGTAGGTATAAATTTATATTTATATATATTTATAGGGGTATAAATATATATATATGTAAGCATATACATATATTTATTTATTTATGGGGGGGACAGTTTAATTGTTCCTGAATCACAGGTGGAGGAATTGGATCTCCAGTTAAGGTCATGTGGCCTGTGTCAGCTCTGAATCTCATGACCAGTCCTTTTAACACCCACACCAGTGCTCCTTCCATGCTAACTGTAGTGAATAATAAAAAGGTCATACCTCTCTAGCCCTGCAAGCATTAGGACTGAAATGTTTTGCAACCAGTCCCTGGCCTGGTAACAGAGGCTGCTCCTCAAAGGGCTAGGGTGAAGGAATCATAGCCTTGCAATAGGAGCCCTGGCTGAGCTCAGGGCTAGAGTCTCAACACTCAACTGTAGAGGCAGGAGGGATGTCATAGGCTATCAGCTTACATTTATGTTGCACTTTCCTTATTTTGGATTACATTTGTTCAGAAGCGAATGGTCCTGCAATTTGCCCTGGTTTGCCAATGTTCCACTTAACATGATTCAGATTTTTAAAATATGCTTGTTCCCGAATTTGTGCAGCTAAGTCCTCTTTTTGCTGGTTTCTGGTGTGTAATTTTAGCCCAGAAGGTATAATTTTGGCTAGTAACGGTGTTTCCTAATACAGTCCTACTGGCATTGCTTTAGATGTATGCATGATTCTAATCATTAGTTTGAGGCTGACACTGATTTTTTTAATATATACGGGATATAGGAGAGTGATTTTACACATCCTTTTTTTCTTAAACCTATAAATGTTTTAAAAATCAAATTTAGCTCTACCAGTTTTTATAAAATACCTGGTCATTTAGGAAACATATCACAACTATCTGGAAACAAACTTGATGGACAGAAGTAGGAAGAAGCACACAGATACCCTCATTTCTCTATTTAAAGCTAGCTTAATCATACATTGCTTCTGGATTTTGGTCAAGGAAGACGTTACTACAGTATAGCAGCTAGAAATAGACAAATAACATTTAAAAACAGCACCAGCCACCTTCTCTCTTTGTGGTAAGATGCCTTATTTGTAACACAATTGATTTACCTTCTGTTTACTCTTTGGCTCCTACAATTTTGAA
This sequence comes from Cacajao melanocephalus, assembly GCA_963573385.1. Classification (NCBI taxonomy): domain Eukaryota; kingdom Metazoa; phylum Chordata; class Mammalia; order Primates; family Pitheciidae; genus Cacajao; species Cacajao melanocephalus. Next base: position 6,507 of record CAUYLG010079082.1, on the reverse strand, counting down.
GAACTCTTTCCTCTCTACCTAAAGCCTGTTACTCAACTGTTCCTAAGGGAAACCTACAGAAATGTGATGACAGCCTTCACCCTGCATCTATGAGGCTCACACACATGTGCACACTCACGCACAGAGGACAAGGGGAAAGTTCACGAATGGTTCCTTTTCTTAAGGGGAAAAAAGCCATATGCTTTCCTACACAAATGTAGGAAAGCATAAAAGTACTCTTGGTAAAAACAGGCACAGAGTTGTGATATAAATAGGCAGAATGCTGCTATATCTTTTTTTTTTTTCTCTTTTCCTCTTCTAGGGAAATCAGACAGGGATGACTGAGCAGAGATGAGCTCTGCTGAGGGAACTGGCTCAGTAGCAAGAGGCAGAAAGAAGTGTCACAGAGCTGGCTCTGCGGGTTTTGGGGCTCAGTGTCTGGGAAGCAGAGTTGGTGTGGGGAATCAGACCAAGGCTTAAAGAAGGATTAGGAATAATAACCTGTGTGAGTGAAGTAATAAGGGCACACTAGTACTGACGTATTTATAATTCTAGTTTGTTTTAAAATTTGTTATAAAGAATCACTTGTAATAAACCTGGACGGCTTAAAGTCGCTTATAGTTTACCCTAACATACTCATTTTTGCCTGATTTCTGTCTGGAGTTAAGGCTGGGTATAAACACTATTTTAAAAATTACAACAAAACAAAAGATATGGGAATTCACAACTCTATATTTGGGGTAAGCTGAGAGTCGATAACCTTATTTTGAAAGCTAACTGTATTTTAAAGATATGCAAGCAAAGACTGTTCATGTTCCAATAAATCCTCCTCTTATTATTTTCCTAAAAAGCAAATTTGAGCATGATGCTCCCTGCTTAAAGGTTCTATTGGCCCACTGCTGCCTCCTGGATAAAATTCTAGCCTGCCTCTCCAGCCTCCTCCCTTGTCACCCGTCCCTGGTGTACTCAACTACTTCAATCTCAGCTTGACACATGACAGGCACTGTGTTTCTAAGTTTCAAAGCTAAATTGGTTATAACTACAAGACAAAAGTTTCATTGACATTTTTCTGATAAACCATCACCTAAATTATGACTAAAATTTTTTCTCTCCCAAGGCAGACTGTTTTCCCTTAACATTAAGCCCTAAGAAAACAGGGATGGCTTTCTGGATGCCTTTTATCCTTGATGGTACCCAGCACAGTGTACTACATAAGTAAGAGTTCAATCAACCACATTTTGTATTGATTAATTTTTTAAAAATCTCTTTAACATTCCTGGCCAGGTGTGGCTCACGCCTGTAATCCCAGCACTTAGGGAGGCTGAGGTGGGTGGATCACCTAAGGTCAGGAGTTTGAGACCAGCCTGGCCAACATGGTGAAACCCCATCTCTACTAAATTAGCTGGGTGTGGTGGCAGGTGCTTATAATCCCAGCTACTCAGGAGGCTGAGGCAGGAGAATCGCTTGAACCTGGCAGACAGAGGTTTCAGTGAGTCGAAATCACGCCACTACACTCCAGCCTGGGCAACAAGAGTGAAACTCTGTCTCAAAAAATAAAAAAAGAAAATCTCTTTAACATTCCACACAATTCTATATTACTCAGTAAAGAGGGTGGCTTTTAAGCCAATAAGAGTTTTCTGAATGTACACCCTATTGGTTTGTGGACTGAGGATAGCTCTGTGGTTCTCAGGAATGGCTATGCATCAGAATCACCTCAGGAACTTCTGAAAAACACAGATACCCGGGCCCTACCCTAAACTCATCAAATCAGAACCGCAGGTGTGAGGTTCTCTCATGATGATTTTTTTGAAGTTTCATAGGTGATTTTGCTTTGTATCCTAGGCTAAGGATTACTGATGACCTGTCAGTTCTATCCCAACACTGTAATCAATTTCATACAATTATGAAGTATAAAATTTTCCGTTACCTTTTGTATTTCAGGATGAAAAATTTCCCTGGGGCCTTTCTCAAATTTGTCCAGATTCATGGCACTGAAATAAGAACGGACAGGATGAGCTGCAGCATGCTGGAAACTTAAATAATGTAGAGCAAGCCTTGATTCTTTAGAGAAGCTAAAAAGTAGCTTCTAGAAAATCACAGCTGTTTTCCCTAAAGGCCTGACACTCAAAAGATACATATCAACAAATCAGTGATCAATGAACTAACAGATGAAAGTCACCACCACCACATGTACTTGACTTATATAACTTGACTCCTAATGATACTCATCTAATAAGAGACGGAGAGAGAAATCAGGAACATCTGTTTCAGGTAACCTTGGCCACTCTTCCAGATTCTTAAAGTGATGAAATGTAGAAATGTAATTAATATTTAACTGAAATTTCTAGGCTAACCTTAACAAGATTTAAAAAAATGTTTTACTTTGGGCAAGCAATGTAAATTCCCTTGAACCTAAGTTCCTATAAAAGTAAAACAATGATATTGAAATAGAATAGATGCTCTCTAGAGTTCCTTTCAGCTAATATTCCAATATTTATAAGTGGAAGTTAAAAATAATAAAGAATTTCTAGAGTACTTACAATACACCATACACTGTGATAAATGCTTTTTATGGATTGTCTCATTTAGTCCTTATGAGGCAAGTACTATTTTAGCCCCATTTTAAAGATGAGGAAATTGAAGCTCAGAAGTTAAATAACAGGATAAAAATCTGGTAAAAAGCAGAGCCAGGACTTGAATCCAGGCTTAGGTGACTCTATAGCATTTATATTTTAATTTCCTTTGAAGTTTTCGGGTTCATTCTTGTAACAAAAGAAGGTAAAGTCTTTTCTTCTGCTGGCAGCAACTGTAGAATGTGTAGTCTGTCATATCTTTAAAATCTTGCTGTACCTTGCTCTGGCTATGAAGATGTACTGGAAAGCTAAGGCCTTGCTCATAACTAAATGAAATTACAACAAAATGAAATGACTAGTTTTTAAACATAAATAGGAAAGAAGCTAGAGTAAACTTCTCTCTCTTTTTTTCTTTTTAATTTCTTTTTAGTGGAGATGCTGTTTCTTCATATGGGTCAAGCTGGTCTTGAACTCCCAACCTCAGGTGATCTGCCCGCCTCAGCCTCCCAAAGTGCTGGGATTACAGGCGTGAGCCACCACGCCCAGCTGAGTAAACTGCTTTTTAGAAAAAAAAGAATTCACAGAAATCTTAAACCAGTGTAAGTGAAGGTATTACTCTCTAAGCAAATTAAGATTTATAGCTCCTTGAAAGCAGCAGACTATTTCTGTGCTCAGCAAAAATGTTAGCCTCTTGGTGGGGAGGCTTAACTCAAGCTTCAAAACTGCTCAGAAGAAAAATCAGAAGGCATAGAGCAGACAGGAAAAGGTCTGCCATCTGGAGACCAAACGAAGCTTGAAAGTGGGATATAACGCTTTTTACTTCCTAATCTTGGTGCCTTTTTTTTTTTTCCTTGAGACAAAGAGTCTCACTCTGTCACTCAGGCTGGAGTGCAATGGCGTAGTCTCGGCTCACTGCAAACTCTGCCTCCCGGGTTCAAGTGGTTCTCCCGCCTCAGCCTCCAGAGTAGCTAGGACTACAGGTGCCCACCACCACACTGGCTAATCTTTGTATTTTAGTAGAGATGGGGTTTCACTATGTTGGCCAGGCTGGTCTCAAACTCCTGACCTCGTAATCTGCCCGCATTGGCCTCCCAAAGTGCTGGGATTACAGGCATGAGCCACCACACCCGGCTTTGATGCCTTTTCATTAGCAGATGCAGTCCTCAACAGATAGAGTCAAGTTTGTCACTGTAAGAGCCATTTTGGTAAGGATGAGTTGTAGCTATTATGTGTCACCTGGGAACACTGGAAACACATCTATCACCATATAGCTCCAGACAAACAGAGAGGAAATCACCAGGGCTCTGAGGTAAGCTTTGTCTTTCACATGATAGGGCATTACTGCTTAAACAACCCAAGCTCTGGAGTCACATGGACTCCAGCTCTGTGATTTACCAGCTGTGAGATCTTTGTCAGATCCCTTCACCTCTCTGAGGCTCCAATTCCTGATAAGTGGAGTGGACATAATATTAGATCTACTTCATGGAGCTGGTTTAAAGATTGACTCAGAGAATACTTGTAAAGCATTCAGCACGGTGCTTGACAAACAGAAGCTACCATTTCTGTGATGTAACATCTTAGCTGGTGACAAAGCAACAGGCTGGATCCAAGTGGTGGCATTCCTAGGGGAGGCTGCCACCTAAGTATGGGAGAGAGATGAGAGGGAGGTGGGAGGGTGGGGGTACGAGAGGTGGCTGAGCAGGGAGCACCCAGATATTCCATCCATTTAATGTTCTGTCTGGCGAAGATAAGCACATTCTTTGCTGACATCTGGGTTTCTATTTCAAGGTAGAAAAATGGAAGGAAAAATATTTCTTGATTATCTTTATAAAACTAAAGTTTCTGAGTGCATACAAGAAAAAAGAAGCTGGGAACTAATGCTGTATGGGGAGATGTCTAAGAGCAACGCTCAAAATCAGCTGGACCTGGACTCAGGCCTTGGTTTCACAGGCCTTGGTTCCACCACACACTTGCTATGTGACCTTGGCTTTCTCTCTCTGAACCTCCATTTCCTCATCTATAAAACAGGCACAGTCACAGCACCTGCCCTACAGGGTTGCTGTGATGATGACACAAAGTGATGCATGTCATGTCAAGTGCTTAGAAAATGTCTTGCACACAGTCAAGGCTCAAGACAATGGAAAGGTAACATCAGAATGATCACAGGAAAAAACAGGAGAAAACGGCTCCAAATCCATGCGTGGGGTTTCTACCCATTAGAACTCACCTTAAGATGGACTTCACAGAAAGAGTTTTTGTGGGACTGTAGGGAAGGCATATTTTCTGGGTACCCTGGAAAAGTCCAAACATCAAATCAGTGACAAGTTCTACAACTTCCATCTCCAAAAGAGCCTCTGGTCACTCAAAAGAAACCCATGCCCAGTCTTTCTCCTTTCTTCTCAAGGAGCATGTATATTAATAAACACATTCTATGTCTGAAAACAATCTTGTGTTACAGAGATTATTTTTTTCCAATTACAGAGGAATATTAAGAAATACACACACGTTTTCTGATTCTACAGGTCCTACCCATTGAGAGCTGATTTCCTCTGTGGCTTTGCCTTTTAACTGGCTCCAGCCTATACAGCATCCCCTGTCTAGGAGAGGGTCCTAAATCTGCCCCTCTAGGTCAGATCCTACCTTGTCTACCTTTTCTTCTTACCCAACACAACAAGGGCAGTTCTATTTTTATTTTTTTGTAGTGGGCAGGGTCTCATTACGTTGCCCAGGCTAGTCTCAAATTCCTGGTCCCATGCAATCCTTCTGCCTCAACCTCCGAAAGTGCTGGGATTACAGGCATGAGCCACCATGCCCAGCCCAAAGGCAGTTTTAAAGAGAAGCCAAGGGCAGCTCAGGGAGAATGTATGGCACGGCACAGCACAGCGCTCCAGTGCTACACTGGGTGACAGTGACACCTTCGTGAGCTGCCTATGTGGGTGTGAAACCCAGGGCTCCTGGGATTGTGGGTTTGTTTTCCTTCACTACAAACTGGTAAAGCTCTTCCTCATCTCTTCCCTGGAAGCTACTAGTTTCCAGAGTCAATGTTCAAGTAAAATTGTTCTGTGTTCAGTGGAAACATCAAATGCACAGGTAGAGTCAACTGCATGTATGTATCAGGCAACACCAAGTGAGCACAGCAAGCATACAGAAGTATACATCAAAGATTACCTGTGTAACAGGTGTGTGTGTGCAGGCGTGTGTGTACACGGACGGATGTCTAGAAGCCTGTTGCAGTGATTATCTCCAAGCAGTTGGATTCCTTTTACTTGCTGTATTGTTTGGATGGAATTTTTACAAGTACGAATCATTTTTCATATTTTCTTTGTGTGAGCCGTTTATGACAGAAGAAACACAGTAGAGATATGCAAGACTGGGGTTTAAATTCCACCTCCTTGGCTTCTCTAATACCAGCTATGAGTAACCCTTGTTTGTCTCGCATTTGTTGCTCCTTCTACCTGGAACGCTCCCCTTCAACTCGTCATGCGACTGGTTCTCTTTCATCCTTCAGGTCTCTATTTGCTGGATGCCACCTTAGGAAGCTTTCCCTAAACTGTCTCAACTAAGCAGGGCTCCTGCATCATGCTCTGTCATTCTCTGTCTTCAGAGTGCTTATCACAACTTATAATGTCATACAGACAATATCTTTGGAAATTGAAATAAGCAAATGCTCCCTCTGCATTTGTCCCACTATGTCTCCCCTCATATATGGCAGCCATCTCAGTGAGGATGTGATAGCTATTTCCTGGAGGAAGAAGATATGACGTTGAGAAAGTCCATTCCAGAAAGGTGGAAGAAGGGGGAAACTCATCCTCTCCTGCCTTGGAGGGAGGGAGTGGGGGAGAGAGAGGAAGAGGGAAGAAAGGGGAGATGAGGAGAAGGGGAGGGGGAGGGGGAAAGGAGGGAGGGGGAGATGAGGAGAGGGGGAGAGGGAGAAGAGGGAGGAAGAGATGAGGGG
>CAUYLG010079081.1:0-12454 GCA_963573385.1 Cacajao melanocephalus | reverse complement strand
TTTTCAGACTGCATTCTAGCCTGGGCAGTAGAACAAGAATCCTGTTCTCTCTCCCACTTTTTCTTCCTCTTTCTTTCTCTCGTACATTCTTTTTTTTTCTTTCTTTCACTCTCACTTTCTTTCCTCTCTTTTCCTTTCTTTCAAAAAATAAAAAAAATAAAAATAAAAAAAATAAAAAAATAAAAAGACAAAAAAAAAGAATAAAGAATTTTATTTTTTTACATTCCAATATTCATGTAATTAATTTTATGTTTGTGCATTATTGCACTAGCTACTACTTTGAGTATCATGTTGAACATGATTAATGAGAGCAAACATTTTTACTTTGTTGTGATATTGTACCATTAAGCAGGATATCAGCTATAGGATATTTCTGTAGTCTTTAAATAATTAAGGAAGTTATTTTATATTCCCAGTTTTCTGAGTTTTTGTCATGAAAGATGTGGAATTTTGTCAATGACTTTTTCTATATCACTAGAAGTATTTTATCCTTTATCCTCTTAAAGTGTTGAATTTCACTGATTGATTTAAAAAATAAAGCAATCTTTAATTTATGAGAGAAGCCCACTTAGTCATCTTAGTAATGATTCATTCTTTCTCTTACTCTTCCTCTTCTCCTTCCACAATAACTCATTTCTTTCATTCTTCTTTAGTATAAGCGATCACCTGGCTTTCATATCTCCTTCAATATTTTCTGAAAATGTTTTTATAGAATTGGTGTTATATCTTTTCTAAATGATTGAGGAATTTCACTGATGAATCCATCTGGGTGTTCAATTGTAATGGTGGGAATGATTTTGATTAGGAACTGTATTTTTCAATAGATATAGGTGTATAAATATAATCAATTTATTCTTGTTTTAATTTTGGTAACTTGTATTATTCAAGTATTTTTTCAAAGGATAAATGTTGTTCAGTTTTTCCCCCATTCAGAATTATGTTGGCTGTGGGTTTGTCATAGATGACTTCTATTACATTAAGGCATGTCCCTTCTATGCCAACTTTTTTGAGGCTTTTAATCATGAAGGGATGCTGGATTTTGTCAAGTACTCCTTTTTAGTCTATTGAGATGATCATGTGATTTTTGTTTTTAATTCTGTTTATGTCATGTACAGCATTTGTTGATTTGTGTATGTTAAACTATCCTTGCATTCTATTTGAGAACTGGAACAACATAAGGATGTCCACTCTCACCACTTCTATTCAACATAGTGCTGAATGCCCAACCAGAGCAATTAGACAAGAGAAAGAAATAAAGACATCCAAATCAGTAAACAAGAAGTCAAACTGTAGCAGTTTGCTGATGGTATGATAATATACCTAGAAAACCCTAATGACTCCTCTAACAAGCTCCAAGAACTGATAAATGAATTCAGCAATGTTTCAGGATACAAAATTAATGTACACAATTCAGTACTCTGCTATACACCAACAGTGACCATGCTGAGAATCAAGTAAAGCATGCAACCCCTTTTACAACAGATGCAAAAAAATAAAATAAAATACTTAGGAATATACCTGGCCACGGAGGTGAGAGACCTCTGCAAGGAAAACTACAAAACACTGCTGAAAGAAATCATAGATGACACAAACAAACGAAAACACACCCCACGCTCATGGATGGGTAGAATAAATATTGTGAAAATGACCATCCTGCCAAGAACAATCTACAAATTCAGTGCAATCCCCATTAAAATGTCACCATCATTCTTCACAGAACTAGAAAAGACAATCTTATAATTCATATGGAATGAAAAAAAAAAAAAGACCTGTATAGCCAAAGCAAGACTGAGAAAAAAGAACAAATCTGGAAGCATCATATTACCAGTCTTCAAACTATACTATAAGGCTATAGTCACCAAAACAACATGGTACTGGTATAATAATAGGCACATAGACCAATGGGATGCAGCATAGAGAACCTAGAAATAAACCCAAATACTTTACAGCCAATTGATCTTTGACAAATCAAACAAAACATAAAGTGGGAAAAGGGCATTATATTCAACAAATGGTGCTGGAATAATTGGCAAGCCACATGTAGGAGAATAAAACTGGATACTCAACTTTCACCATATACATAAATCAACCTAAGATAGATCAAGAACTTAAATCAAAGACCTGAAATGATAAAATTCCAGAAGGTAACATTAGAAAAACCCGTCTAGACATTGGCTTAGCAAAGAGGCTTAGGCAAAGACTTTAACACCAACAACCCAAAAGTAAAAACAATGATAAATAGGTGAGACTTAATTGAACTAAGCAGTTTCTGCACAACAAAAGAATAGATCAGCAGAGTAAACAGACAACCCACAGAGTGGGAGAAAGTCTTCATCATCTGTACACTTGACAAAGGACTAATATCCAGAATCTACAGGAAAGTCAAATTAACAAGACAAAAAAAAAATCCCATCAAAAAGTGAGCTAAGGACATGAATAGACAATTCTGGAAGGAAGATATTTGAATGATCAACAAACATATGCAAAAAATTATCAGTATCACTAATTATCAGGGAAATGCGAATCAAAACCACAGTGTGATACCACCTTACTCCTGAAACAATGGCCATAATCAAAACATTAAAAAAATAATAGACGTTGATGGAAATGCTGTGGAAAGGGAACACTTTACAGCGCTGGTGGGAATGTAAAGTAGTACAAACCCTATGGAAAACAGTGTGGGGATTCCTTAAAGAACTACAAGTAGAACTACCATTTGATCTAGCAATCCCACTCCTGGTTATCTACCCAGAGGAAAAAATGTCATTTTACAAAAAGGATATTTGCACACATATCTTTATAGCAGGACAGTTCACAATTGCAAAAATATAAAACCAGCCTAAATGCCCATCAATCAATGAGTGAATAAAGAAATTGTGATATATATATATATATATGTACATATATACACAAATATATTGGGGGAAAGAAGGGAGGGACAGCGGGGTGTAGGGAGGTTGAGGAGGGATAAAATGTGGAGAAATGCCAGATATAGGTGACAGGGGGATGGAGGCAGCAAACCACATTGCCATGTATGTACCTATGCAACAATCCTGCATGTTCTGCACATGTACTCCAGAACCTAAAGTGGAATCAAATATATATATAAAGAAATAAGAGTGTGTACAGGAGTAGAATTATAGTATTTCATTTAGCAGGTATAAAACATTTCTGAAGTTATTTTCTATTACTTAAGGTTGTGGTAAAGAGAAACTTTTCTGAAGTAACTCACATGAGAATATACTCAGAGGTGTAGAATTTGGGCAGAGTGATATCTGTTACTTACAGAATCCCTGGTGCTTTGCCTTCAGGCAAGAATTATTGAAGGGCTAGGTCAAGAAGGATCCTGTGGGAGACAAGTTTCCTTAGATCTCTGACATTTCTGCATGTCTACCTAGAAAAGGCACTGATGACCTTTGTTCTTAGCTATCTTTTCAGGGATGTTTTCAGTGCCTACATCTGTAATACTCACTAGATATGGTTATTGTGCAGTATAATAAAGACAATGTCTCCTTCTAGGACAGAGAACAAGCAGGCTTACAGCTTACTTAAAAAGATTTATGTTCTCAAAGATGTAAGTTCTCCAACACCTGCTGTGTGAACAGCATCCACGTAAGTCCTTCCACATTGTCCCATGAAACATGGGGGTCAATGGGAAACACACACACACACACACACACACACAGAGGAACCTTGTTGTGTCATGAGTAATAAGTCCTATGTCTCTGATCTGGAAACCTTATGTCTTCTGCCAGCATACATAAGCTATGGCACACTAACATGTCAGCTAACAAGTAAAGTGAAATCTCTACTTGACTCAAACAGGTGAGAATTTACTCACATTGAAGAGGTACTCTCAGGTAGGCTGTCTAAAGTTCCAAACCACAGAGGGGTTAAAGGCTCTGGTAGAAGTGGGTTTAAGCACTACCTCCAATTCTTTATCATGCGAGGGCTCTCATATGTGTGAAATATACAGCATGCCTGTCATATACAAGATTCTTTTGCATATCCTTCAAAATTTGGTGTTGATGATATGTCAAGTAGTTCGGAGATTGTCTGTACTATTTTTTCCCCCTTCTCCTAGGAATGCGTATATTGCTGGTGTTAGTTTAAGGAAGAAAATGGGCATTCTTTCTGGTCATGTCAAAGTATTGATGTCATTCTGGTTGTGCCTGAACCAAATAGTGATGTCATAGACCTAATTCAAAGATGTTTTGCCATAAAATATAAATCATCCAGCATTTGACACATGGACTTTAACCATACATGGTAAAACCATGATTAACTAGGCATTTTAACCAGAGACCTGGAAGTTAAGCATGGCAAGTTATATAGGTGAGTCCATGGCCAATGAGAAACAGTGGGTATGCCAATATTGTGTGCTCAACAATTTGGCAAGTAGATAAATGACTAGAAATAGGTGGTGGACAACTGAGCAAGAGAGCAAAGGGGGTAGGAAACAGTCTTTTATCTGATAGCAGCTTCTTCATCCAAATTGCCCTGGACAGGTGGTAAGACAAATGATACTGTCTTTGTTGAATATTAGTAATATATATGATGGTGGGTTGCTCAGACCAGTGTCACAGGAAGAGAAGTTTGAATCTTTTGCTGAATAAAGAAAAATGTAACAATAAAGGAATATATTGGATCTTGAGCAGCACAGGGGTGATGTTAAAGTTGAAAGAACTTGAGTTAGTAATGGGGTGAAATTCAAGATTGCATCAGCCCTTGTATCAGTCCAATTTAAAATTCATTCACGTCACTATTGATAGAAATATTCTTATCAAAAGAGAGAAAAGCTAAAGCTATCTGAAAATTTTAAAAATGCAGAAAAAACTAACCAGGATGGGGACACCAACTAACACTTTTGTGAATGAAGAGAAGTAGCTTGGGGAGCAAATCTGTCTTGAAAAAAGCTATTAGGGACATGAAATTCATGTCATATTTTAGGGTAATATGGAGCTTCTCTGCAAGAGCATCCTGTATTTTGATATTGTAGTGGAAAGAATGATGAACTGCATCATCCTAAGGAAACTTTTCCTAAGTGCTGGAAAAAGATGCAAGTCTAGGTGTGTGGAGTATAGGAGGTATAGAAAGTGAAATTTCTCCTGCGGCCCTCTTTGACTTCCCTGGTCCCTGGTGACCACATACAACTCCTTTTATTCAGTAATTCTGTGGAAAGCAGCCTTTGCTTTAGATGGATTCAATCTGGTTACACTTCTACTTGTTTCCTTATGATGACCCTGGAATTTCCAGAGAAATTTGTTGTGTCGTCAGGAAAAATGGTTACATGTGTTAGGTGTCCAGCCTGGGGGAAACAACTGTAACTCTTTTCATTTTGAATTTGCTGCTTTACTAATAGCCTGGGGACTATTGTCCAACTATGCTTCTCATTCATGAGTTGCTGTATAAAATAGAAACTGGGAAGAGAAGAGAGCTGGATCTGGTAGGCCACAGCTGGCATGGTTCTGAGTTTAGATAGCATTTATTTCACTGATGCACAGCAATCAATGATTGGACCAAGGAAAAAGCAAAACAAAGATACCAAGTAAGTGGAATCACTCTCCTAACTAAGGTGGGGAAATGTTAATGTATTTTAAGACATTAGCATATAGGAGAGCTAAAGAACAAGGTCAAAGAGCACATTAGATGTGCCATGAAGTAGAACAGCATAGCAACAAAAAATAGCTAGGGTTCCAGTTTGGGGACTGTTAACAGCAGACAAGCCTTCCTGCTGAATTTGATCATCCCAGTCAGGGCATGCATTGGATACCCACTACAATGCTTACCAATTTATGGAGGGTAGTCAGAGACTGACTGGAGCTACAGATGTGATGCACTGCAACCGTCTGCTACCTGAAGAAGCTGCTCCACTCACTGTAGATTTCAGATTCTTTGAACTACAGAATGTAACTCCAGGTAAATATTTTGTAGATTCTTGACAAGAAAGAAGTCATTTCCTACAAAAAATCATGGAGATTTGTGGGGACTGTTTTGCTTGTCACAAGTTACAGGTAGGAAGAGATGTCAGGTGCTAAAACCTTTTAATGGGCAGACCCAGGAATGTAAGACATTCTGTAATGTCTGGGATAAACTTTCATAATGAAGAATTTCTATTTCACACAATGTAAAACTTCCCACCCACCCCAGCTAATCAATTATGTGAAAAATCTGTTTAAATCCTGCAACAACAAAAAATATTTTGTATTCAAATATGAATCATTTTTATGGATTTAATATGTACTAAAATTGGTGCGGTAGAATATTATAACATATATTGAAAGAATATATGCTTTGTTGTTTCTTTATAAAGACCAAGAATTAGGGTTAATTTCAGGAAATTGCATCACCGCCATCAATAATAATCACAGTACTTCAGTTCTTAGCACAAAATTTCTGACCCACTATGAATTCGTAACCGGGTTTTATTGTGATTATTAATGTGTATATATCTGTGTGTGCATGTGCCTGTCTGTGTGTGTGTCTGTGTGTGTAGATATATGAGTAGTCATCATTCATTACGTTATTTTAGAGTGATCATGCATGAATGTTTCAAATAAAACTATTTTGTTATAAATCACATCATCTTTTTTCTTTTTATTACATTTCTATGTTATATTTTGAAATTCTGTGTGCAATAAATGAGGTGTTACAAAATATTTCATATTAAGAGAAGGCTTTTGTTTTGCAATAGTTGAGAACTATTTTTCTAGACTACGAGTGCATTTGACTGGGCAATATGATAAAATATGCTGCCACCCTCAGTGCTCTCCCTTGTCACTGTGCCACCCACCAAGTGACGCACATAGCTGAGAGTTAGCTGGGCTTCTACTTCCAAATCTTCTGGAAATGATTGCAAGGACACTCAGTAGGATATAATGTTAACTCTATTTATGCTGGTGATGAGTAGGATGGTTATCTGTTTTTCTCAGGCAGGAATATTATCCCTTTCCTCAAACATTTCTGTACATACTTTTCTTCGAACTCTCTAATCGTATTCTAGTTTTTTAAAAAAGTTAATATTAGCAACCAATTGAATGCATTTGTCTTTAATTGATGATTCACACTTAATCAACAAATTATAAAATTTCCCCTTCTGTTTGTGCTTTTTCACAATTAGTTTGAAATGGATAAAATTTGTATAAAAGCACAAATACAACTAGAAAATAAATAAATAAGGCTGTAGAAGAGATATAGTAAACCTTGATTACCATATTTAGTATTAGATGAATTATTTCCTTCAGTGTTTCTTTGGAAAGCTCTGTTTTTATTCTTGACTGAATCAGCAATATATTGCCTCATACAATAAGTTCTTGTAGGACCATAGTTGTGTTTGGGTCACTTTGTGTAATTTTTCATAGAGGGTCATATAAAAATGCTTTAAATAAATAAAGACAGGACAGAGCTGATATCTTCCTTTTCATCTTTCTCTTTCTCTTTCTCTCTATTGTAATTTGAATGTTACCTGTTTTAAAGCAGTTCTGTTAATGCAACAATGGTTCTGAAACACTGTATTAAAAGAGACCACTTTAAAGGAGCCACTCAAGAAATCGTTAGCAGCTTATAGAAAAAGAAAATGCCATATAAGGTACATTTTTATGGCTGAGATCTGACATTCACAACCGAGAGAAAGGTGGGGGAGTAGCGTTTCTTCATTAGCAGCATGACCAAAGCACTTAGGGATTTCACTCCCTCACATCCATTATTCCATCTATTGTCCTAATTTAATTTTCCATGATTTTCCTGACAGTGAAGGTTGGCAACTCTTAAGTACAGTACAAAAGGTTTGCAGCATTCATGTTAATAATTACACAAGCTGTTGAGGCTTTTTGCTGAAGGCTGTATTGTCAAAAATATCAAATTTAGACAAAAGAAGAAGCTACGGATGTGAGTGGAACTGGAATCCCTGAGTGCCTTTGTTTTTTTCCATAGAAAGAAGCCACCTCATGAGGTCTAAATGTTAATAAAGCATTCATACCATGTGGGGCCTTTGGGGAGCTCTAAACAGGAAAACAAGATCTTGGAGAATTGCCATCAAATTGTTGCAGCTATTGTCTCTGCTGTCGCTTACCCGGCTTGTTCTGACAATGTAGAATCTGTGATTTTTATATTCTTTCTTAGTCAAATAGGTTCTTTTTCTCATGATACGTACAAGCCAGTTTTAGAACACTTAACTAAAAATGTCTCTTCTTAACTGTAGAAAAACGTAAACTTTAGTCCATTATCTTTCTATCTTTTCTTTAAGGATGCAATCATTTGCTTTCCTTTCTTCTTTTGTTTGCCACAGAAGGCCAAATTCCTTGCAGTGTGAAACTGTCTTGTACCACCCCTGCCCATGAAGTACCAGTTATCAATACCTCTGTAAACCATATTCCAAACAAATAGGGTGGTCATTGCTTATTAGAAGGAGTTATTCAATATCTGTGTTCATCAACTATTGACTGTTAGCGGAATTAATAATATCCCATTTACTTTGGCCAAACCTTTTCAACTGCAAGTAGAAGATTTGGTGACTAATAATATATAAATATGCTTAAAACAGATTTCTAATATATTATAGCTTTATAGAGATATTTGAAATATAAAACCAACACATTAGTCTACCTTTTCTGCACCCATTAGATAAATACCAATGGCTAGAACTATAAGCAGAGAGTTACTCATCTTTGAATTGTAATTAATTAATCATTAATTATTAATTTTTTTTAGATGGAGTCTGTCTCTGTCACCCAGGCTGGAGTGCAGTAGCACAATCTCGACTCAGTGCAATCTCTGCCTCCCAGGTTCAAGTGATTCTCCTGCCTCAGCCTCCTGAGTAGCTGGGACTACAGGAATGTGCCACCATGCCTGGCTATTTTTTGTATTTCTAGTAGAGACAAAACTTCATGGATTGTAATTAAATTGTTTGATTCAACTGGAAAACAATAATAATTTTTCTAAAATGTGTCATTTGGAAAGAGGAATGGTTTTTTAAATTTCAAAATCTTCAAGAACGAAGTTTATCATAAGTAATTATTTAAAGAATTTGAATACAAGGACTATGTCTTCCTCACAGGAAGGAGTGTGAAGTCCTCGAACCTCCTAAAAGGTAAGCCTAAATGACAGGTTTGCAGGGGACAATACTAGCTGACAACTCTGCCTGAATTGTTATAAAGAGTCTTAGCACCAGCCAACATCCCAACCCTCATACCTGTAGCATTTCATTTAGATTGAAAGTGAAACCTAAAGTGCAGAAAGTTTGTGTCAGTTCCTCTTTGAAGTCCATGAAGCATAACAAGGTAGTTGCATTCAGAAAGAAGTGATGACAAGACATGCTTAGGCAGGAACAGCATGAGAGACAAGGGTCTGCATCCAAATAGATTGTACATGGCATGAAATAGACCCACACATTCCTGTGACACTGTTAAGTAGCTAAGAATTGAATGGGTGGTCCTGCTAGAGTTCAGCTGAGGGCTGAGGAGAAGCGTCCCTGCAACGAAAGCACCCCGTGAGTGCTGGGCAGATCAAGCCATAGACAGAAAAAGAACACAGCGGAGTCTCTGGTTTTAGCAGCATCTGAGGGGTGTGAATAGGAGCATAGAGTCACCAAGGCAGAGTGTTAACTGAGTGGACTCAAGAGAGTGACTGCTTGAGTGAAGACACAGCATCCTTGGTATTAGCTATGTGACTTTGGGCAGCTCGTTAACCTCACTGGGCTTCCATTCCATCATGTATATGAGGTTATAAAGGGTGTCTTTTTAGGACAGTTATTAAACTAAGTGGATTGTAACTATAATGTACTCATAACAGTACCTAGTAAACACTATATGTGAGCTTGTTAAATAAGTAAAGTTAGAAGGGGTTAATGGCTCAGCTCCCTGTGAGTAATCATGGTGTGTTGCTACATCCAAGAGAACAGACGCTCAGTGACAGCAGCCACAGGCTCTTTCTCAATGGATGCTTATAGGACAGAGGCCAATGCTCAAAGCAAGGTGGGATGACATTTCCTCACCACTGATTATGAAGGGGAGACAGCAGGTGACAACATATAGGCCAGATACCCTTCAGTGCTGCTAAGATTTTCTTAAACTTTTCAGTATAATGTGATTTTACTCTACAGAGGGCATTTGTGAATAAAACACGAAATGAGATTTTAAAAACTTAAAAAAATTATAAAACTTAAAAAAATTATACTTTCTTTCAATTATATGTGGTACATTTTAGTCATTGTATTCAATTCAGACTCCAGAAGAATAGCTTTTTTTTTATCTGAGAATTTTAAAAAATCACTGGATATATCCCTTTTTCACCTCTGCAATTATTTGTTTATTTGTAATATCCAGTACTCAAATTGTTCCTGAAACTACATAAACAAATGCAAATGAAAATAATCCAAGTGAAAATTATATAACAAACAGCACTTCATCACAAAAGTGTATAAAATTACAAAAATGCTATTTTAAAATATGGGCACTTTAAGAAAACAATAATCTCAAAAAAACCCAACAATATTGCCAAATTATTTTCTAAACTACAAAGTAGATAAACATGACTAACGAATACATTTGGGTTTTGTAAAATATATATATATATATATATATATTTGTATATATATATATATAAACATATATATATGTGCATATACATGTATGTGTATATATATATATATTCAAATAAATTGAGTAATTCATACTGAGATGCAAAGTTTGTCTTCTTTTCTCCCACGTGATTTATAAAGAGGCAAACCCTGATATAGGAAAATATACCCTATTTTAGATGTGGCATCTTCATTTTATAGCTGGCCCAATTAATTAAAAATACTTATAATGGAGAGTCTGAAGATTCCTGAGCAGTTCATAGTTAGATAAATGGGAAAAGACAACTACAGCCAGAATTTTCATTGTCCTCACCAACACTAATCAACAAAATATTTATTATGGCAGTCTTGTATTTAAGTGCACGCTTTTGGTGATACATTCTCATGTCTTCTTTAACATTGAAACTGCAAAATATAACTGCCATTACATATAAAGATTAGAACATACTTTTCTATTAGTTCTCCAAGGACAAACTTTGAAATGTTTGATTCTAATAATCCCATGCTGTGGGTAGATTGGTTACTCTTCAGTTTTTAGATACAAGAGGGCCATGTGCAATTTGTTATCAACTGATCAAGATTTTGGCCTTTTAGTTGTGGATGTAAACTGCCTCAATTTAACTATTTACCCCCATCATAATATGCAGGGTGTGTAGACAAAAGCTTTTTTTAAAAAAAAATTTATTTTATTGTGATTTATGTTCTGGGGTACATGTGCAGAACATGCAGGATTGTTGCATAGGTACATACATGGCATTTCTCCCCATGTTATCTCTCCCTAACTCCCTACCCCTCACTGTCCCGCCCCTATTTCCCTCCAACAGTCCTCAGTGTGTGATGCTCCCCTCCCTGTGTCCATGTGTTCTTATTGTTCAACACCCCCCTATGAGGGTGAAAATGAGATGCTTGATTTTCTGTTCTTGTGTCAGTTTGCTGAGAATGATAGTTTCCAGGTTCATCCATGTCCCTACAAAGGACATGAACTTATCGTTTTTTAATGGCTGCATATTATTCCATGGTGTATATGTGCCACATTTTCTTTATCTAGTCTATCATTGATGGGCATTTGGGTTGGTTCCAAGTCTTTACTATTGTAAACAGTGCCATAATAAGCATACGTGTGCATGCATCTTTATAGCAGAATAATTTATAATCCTTTGGGTATATACACAGCAATGGGATTGCCGACTCAAATGGTATTTCTAATTCTAGATCCTTGAGAAATCACTACACTATTTGCCACAATGGTTGAACTAATTTACACTCCCACCAACAGTGTAAAATTGTTTCTATTTCTCCACATCCTCTCCAGCATCTGTTGTCTCCTGACTTTTTCATGATCACCATTCTAACTAGCGTGAGATGGTATCTCAATGTGGTTTTGATTTGCATTTCTCTAATGACCAGTGATGAAGAGCTTTTTTTCATTTGTCTGTTGGCCACATACATGTCTCCTTTTGAGAAGGGTCTGTTCATATTCTTTGCCCACTTTTTGATCAGGTTGTTTGTTTTTCTTCTTGTAAATTTGTTCAAGTTCTTTGTAGATTTTGGATATTTGCTCTTTGCCAGATGGATAGATTGCAAAAAATTTTCTCCCATTCTGTAGGTTGCCTGTTCACTCTGATGATAGTTTCTTTTGCTGTGCAGAAGCTCTTTAGTTTAATTAGATCCCATTTGTCAAGTTTGGCTTTCGTTGCCATTGCTTTTGGTGTTTTAGTCATGAAGTCTTTGCCCATGCCTATGTCTAGAATGGTATTACCTAGGTTTTCTTCTAGGGTTTTTATGGTTTTAGGTCTTATCCATCTTGAGTTACATTTTGTATAAGGTAAGGAAGGGATCCAGTTTCAGCTTTCTGCATATGGCTAGCCAGTTTTCCCA
>CAUYLG010079080.1:0-25732 GCA_963573385.1 Cacajao melanocephalus | reverse complement strand
TGTGTTTCCATTTGTTTGTGTTGTATGATTTTTTTCAGCGGTGTTCTCCAGTTTTCTTTGTAGAGGTCTTTCACCTCCTTGGTTAGGTGTATTTCTAAGTTGTTTGTTTATTTATTTTTTTATGCAGCTACTGTAAAAGGGATTGAGTTCTTGATTTGATTTTCAGCTTGGTCACTGTTGGTGTATAGCAGAGCTAATGACTTATATACATTAATTTTGTATCCTGAAACTTTGCTGAATTCATTGATCAGTTCTAGGAGCTTTTTGAATGAGTCTTTAGGGTTTTTTAATTTTTATGTATTTGTATGGTTTTGAGAATTCCTTTTGGAGTTGATTTCCAGTTTTATTCACCTGTTATCTGAGAAAGTACCTGATATAATTTTGATTTTCTTAAATTTATTCAGACTTGTTTTGTGGCCTATCATATGGTCTATCTTGGAGAATATTCTATGTGCTGATGAATAGAATGTATATTCTGCATTTGTTGGGTAGAATATTCTGTAAACGTCTGTTGAGTCCATTTGTTCTAGGGTGTAGTTTAAGTTGTTTCTTTGTTGACTTTCGATCTTGATGACCTACCTGTCTAGTGCTGTCAGTGGAGTATTGAAGTCCCCCACTATTATTGTGTTGCTGTTTATCTCATTTCTTAAGTCTAGTAGTAATTGTTTTATGAATTCACACATTTGGGAGCTCCAGTTTTAGGTGCGTATATATTTAACTGTGATATTTTCTTGTTGGAAAAGTCCTTTTATCATTATATAATATCCTTCTTTGTCTTTTTTAAATGGCTTTGCTTTAAAGTTTGTTTTGTCTTTTATAAGGATAACTACTCCTGCTCACTTTTGCTGTCCATTTGCTTGGAATATCTTTTTCCACTCCTTTACCTTAAGTTTATGTGAGTCCTTATGGGTTAGGTGAGTCTCTTGAAGACAGCAGATACCGTCTGGACATCCAGATTAGTAAAGGGGAAGTCAAACTGTCAGTGTTTGCTGATGATGTGACTGTAATTTTTTTACTGCCATTTCAATTTCATGACTCATTTTAACTATAGGTTTGGACAATTCAAAGCATATTTTTATTAAAGAGTTTTCTAGAAAGAAGATTCATAAGTTGATTACATTTTAAAGTGATAATTTTTTCTGAAAAAAAAATTTGATTTTAACACAGTTTTACCAATACTATTTTTTTTAATGAACAGGACTTCTGGAAACTTTTCAAAACAATAATGCATTACTTGACCAAATTCAGAAGTGCCTAGAGGCATACTTAGAATCAAAAAGAGTTATCTTTCCAAGGTAAGTTTATAAAGCAACCTAAAATACTTTTTAGTAGTTATGATTGTCAATCAAGTTGAGGTTATAGTTATAACCTCAAAGCATCAAGGAACTAGAGAGACAAAAAGATCTATGATAATGAAAATCCAGCTAGTTATCTTAACTGGGGAGTATAAATCTCAAGGACAAATATACAATATTCAATAAATATTTAAGTGAGTAAGTAAGTTGCTGAAATAATTTTATTTTTTTTTAATTTTGATTTTTGTGGGTATATCGATATGTATATTTATGGGGTACATAACATGTTTTGACACAGGCATATAATGCATAATAATCACATCATGTAAAATGGGATATTCATCCCCATAAGCATTTATCCCTTGTGTTACAAACAATCCAGTTATGCTCTCTTAGTTATTTTAAATGTATAATTAAATTATTGACTATTATTATTGATGATTAAATTATTGTCACCCTGATGTACTATCAAATACTAAGTCTTATTCACTCTACCTATTTTTTGTACCCATTAAATATCCCCACCTACCTAACCCCAATCCTTCCACTACCCTTCCCAGCCTCTGGTAACCATCCTTCTACTCTCCATCTCCATGAGTTCAATTGTTTTGATTTTTAGATCTCACAAATTGAAATGATTCTTCATCACCCCATTGTTTTATCATTTTACTGTTGAATGAATATGTGTGCCTGTGCATGTGTGTGTGCGCGCACAGATGTGTGCATAAATGGTTAGAGACTGGTGTTGCCTGAGCAATTTTCTTTAGGTTAATTGGTGGAAATCCATGTTAAGCTTTCCAAGATGCCTAGTCTTGAGGAGAGTGAACTCCACCCTTTCTGATGGTCTGAGCAAGCACCCTTAGCATATATCTCTACCAAAAAAATATTCCTATCTCTAGCTGTCCAGCCTCTTCAGCTTTAATACTTTCATACCCTCAGGCAAGTGAGGGCTCCAGAGTCTTTATCCATCTCCTTATGAGTAAGCCCCAGGTGACCTGACATCTAAGTGACAACTCTAGTCCTAGAACTTCAGCCAAAACTGAAACTGAAACTTTAACATCTGGTTATATTACTTGGGAAAGGTTTGGTCAAAAACACAGAAGCCACTCTAGGTGTTTAGAGCAAAAGTTTCATTCAGGGAGTTAGAAGTTTTCACTGGTGCTAGAGGCAGAAGAAGGGAAGAACTGAGGACCACTTTGAGGAAATCCAGAAATACATGCAGAGGTCTCAGGGAAGTGCCACTAAAGTCTCAGCTCCCTGCAACAAGAAAGGGAGGAATTGTCGGAGGACACCTGAAAACCAAAGATAAAATCCCACCCACTTCAGTCATCCATGCTCAAGTTGGGGAGTAATGGCTTTGCTTCCTTCCACCTTCTCAGTCACATAGAAGAACATCTCATAGGCAGCATCTAAATTAAAACCTTACTGGAAAGAGAGTCTAGAAATGTCATTCCAGCTTTTCCCTGATGCAGGGATATTGCTAAGTTGACAATCAACAATCTAGAGCGTTTACTAAATGCTGGTTTATACATTTAGTCCTCCAAAACATAAGCGAGTTGGGGATAGGAAGAGCAGTAAAAAGGATCCCTGATTGAAAAAAAATTTTTGGAAATCACTGTCTTAAACATTACTAGTTAATTGCTCTAACCTGTTTTAATATGAACGAGGATAGTCAGTTGGAATAATAAACCAAATTTCTTTTGAGTGATTTGGAGAGATTAAACATAATACAAAAACTGTATTACACGAATACTGGCATTTAGAATATTCTGGGTTATCTAGAGCAGACACAAACAATTTTTCTTTCATAAAAGATCACATAATAGATACTCAAGGCTTTGTAGGCTTTACAGTCTCTGCAGCCAGGTCCACTGTTGTAGCACAAAAGGAGCCACAGACAGTATGTCTGCATGGCTGTGTGACAATGAAGCTTTATTTACAAAAACTAGTGGTGGGCCAGATTTGTCCTGTGGGCTGTAATTTGCCAACCCCAATCTATGGCAAAATAATCATCTGTAAGTTTATAATTTCCTTTACCTATCTTTCTGGTAATAATATTGAAATATACATAAATGTTTTATTTCTACATAGCCTCACATGGTTGGAAATGGTGTGCTGGCAAAATTATATGATGCCCCTTTTCACAGTAGCATGTGCTGCAGGGAATAGCGAATGCCTTTGGGTTAAGAGAATGGCCCAGTACACATTCACAGAACCCAATAAGGTTCTCCTGCAACTACCCATCCATCTATTAACTCTTCAACAAATCATACATCGAATACCAGTTATGTGTGACATAAACAATACATTTTCACTCTGGAGGCTTAAAGCCAGGTAAGACAGATGTGTGAACACAACAGTTTCTAGCATTTTTACAATTTTTATGTAGATATCTTTTATGTACTAGGCACTAATTCTAGGTATGCATCATCACACCTAGGTGCATCATCACTAATTTTCACAGAAATCATGTTTAGAGACATGTTGCCTCCCCAGAAACTCATGACCCGTATAATTGGAGGTCCAGGAAACTGGTAGACAGGGAAGAGATGTGGCTAAGGAATTTATCTTTTATGTCTATCTAAGACTATACTTCAATTTCAACTTACATTTTAAGGACGTTCTTTAATGCAGATTTTACTTCTTGTCAAATGATGAACTTCTGGAGATTTTGGCCCAGACACGAAATCCACAGGCTGTGCAGCCACACTTAAGGAAATGCTTCGACTCCATTTCAAAGCTCGAATTTGCTCTCATGCCTCCTGCTGAAGGAAAGATTCCTGGTATTGATGGAGAACCAGAAAAGGTTTATACTAATGATATTTTAGCAATGCTGTCACCAGAGGGAGAAAGGGTAAGGTGCTTTTGTTTATATTTCTTTATGATGAACTTTGTTACTCTTCTAGGGTTATTCTCACTCTAAGCATACAAATACTCTGCTGGCTCAGCAGTTTCAAGGATAAACAAAATAAAACTCTTGCCCTCAAAGAGCTCAAAGTCTGGCAGAGAAGTAGTCGAAAAAACAACTGAAAATCACCACAGAAAATACAATAACAATGACATGTGTTCCGTTGTTGGAAATAGAGTGGAGAAAATAGAACCATGTCTTATTCAACTTTCCACAAAAGGCACACCAGTGGACTGGTTAAGAGCACTGGTTCTACTATCAGGCCACTTGGACTAAGTCCTACCCTTTAATCTCATCCAAAAGATGGGGATTAGTAATTGTATCTGATTAATGGAATGATGAGCCTGTTCAGGGGATAGTATACGTAAATTCCTTAAAGCAGTACCCAGTAAGCACTATGTAAATGTTAGTTGCTAGAGGCAGCATCTCCAGGGCATTGCCCAGCTCCTGCTATATGGGGAACACCAGGAGAGTGAATATATTAGCACACTGTGAGGAACCAAGTGGCTTCACAGAGGACAGACACACATATGTCCACATACACAGAGTCAAGTAAGATGGTAGGGGAAGTATCTTCTACACGGGCATGGGTGACATTTCAGACACAGGAACTGTGCAGGGAAATGCCAAGGAATTGGGTCCAGTAAGAACACAGTGGTGAATCTATGGGAACATATAAACATTTTATTTGTTCTGAATTGATCCTCTTGCAAAAGAATTTGCTCATCACTGGTGCAAAAGACAAAGGGGAAGACCAAGGATACAATCTTGGGAAAACATGAAATTTAAAGACATGTTAAAAAGAGCACATGAAAGAAACCAAAACAGTCATGACAGGCCACTGGAAGTCCAAAAAAATAGATACAAAAACTGAAAAGTGTCATTTGGACTTTGAGTTGGGAGGACCTGGGTAACCTTAATAAAGACAGGTTTACAGAAGTTATCAGGGACAAAAATCAGATGGCAGCAAGTAAGAAAGTGAAAATAAGTGAAGAAATCCATGCAGTGCATGTAGACTCCTCTTTGAGGGAGTTAACTCCAAGTAGAAGCAGTAAAATGAAGCAATAGGTGGGGTGAAAGGAGATAGCTGTATAGTGGAATATCAATAGAAGTTTCAGGATTTTTGGTCAGGCTTCAGTGTTTACGTAGCTCAGGATTCTGTCATGGAAATACAGAAGGCATACAGCTTATAAGTCCCACAAAAGCCACTTCAGCATGTTCTGATAACCTTTTAGGTTAGCTTGGGGAAAGGCCTCAAGGCCCGAGGCAATGTAGAAGAATGGCTTGGTAAAGTGGAAGAAGCCATGTTCACATCTCTGCGGCGCCTGTGCAAAGCTGCCATCGCTGACTATCAGGGGAAGCTGAGGACAGACTGGGTGATTGCTGGCCACCCTTCTCAAGTAACTCACACTCAACATTTCATATTTCTGAATTCTTTTTTGGTGACATACATCACATATTTAAGAAGGATGTTTTCTTGCAGGTTATCCTGACCGTTTCTCAAATTATGTGGTGCCGTGATTTGACCGAATGCCTGGAAACAGAAGACAGTAATCATATAGCAGCCCTGGAGGATTTTGAAACAGTAAATTTTGAGGTGAGATCTGTAACACACTGACATTGTTGACTTGCAAGATGGTCTTAGTGTGGGTTTTGTAAGCATAGTTAATGCAAATTCACTTTATTTCAGAAATTCCAGTGCTCTGACATGACTTACAAAGTTTTGGAATTCTCACTAAAATTATCTGTGTTCCCCTTTTTTTAGAGACACTACCTTAATGTTTGTGTAGTATTTATAGGAATACTTGTGAAAACAGGAGGAAAAACAATTCCAGAATAAAACATCAGAGTTGTAATGGTTTGCAACTTTTAAGGACAAATTGTGTTCACTAGTTCCTGGATACCTCTCAGGGAAGTTTATTTAGTCCAGGAAAACCTCTGGATTCATGCCGTTTCTAGGTCTAGGCTTTAATTCTATTTCTGCTATTTTGTAGAACTGTCAGGCAACTAACAAACAATAAATGATTCAATGAATTTGAATACCATCAAGAGCTTTTAGCTATAGCTAGGAAATGCTATTTTACTAAATAGCATTTAAATAGCACTAAAACTTTATACTTGTTGAACAGCAACTCCACATTTCCCCCTCTTCCTAGCTCCCTGTAATCACCATACTACTCTTTTTCTATAAATTTAGCTATTTTAGACCTCATGTAAATAGATCATGCAGGACTTATCTTTCTATGAGTGACTCATTTCATTTAGCTTAATATCCTCTAGGTTTATTAATGGTGTTAAATGTAATGGGATTTCCTCCTTTTTTAAGATGGAATAATAAATATTTCATTGTATGTGTGTATACTACATTTTCTTTTTTTTTTTTTTTTTTTCTTTTTTAGGAGACAGGGTCTCACTCTGTCTCCCAGGCTGGAGTGCAGGGATGTAATCATAGCACCCGGCTAATTATTATTATTATTATTTTGTAGAGACAGGGTCTCACTATATTGCTCAGGCTGGTCTCAAAAGCTTCCCTCAAGCAATCTTCCTGCCTTGGCCTCCCAAAGTGCTAGGATTACAGGCATGAGCCACCATCCCCAGCTCACATTTTCTTTATCCATTCATCCATGGATGGACACTTAGGTTTTTTCCACATCTTGGCTATTATGAATAATGCTGCAGTGAGCTTAGGAGTGTAGATAATCTCCTCTGGATCCTGACTTCATTTCTTTTGGATATGTACCAGAGTGGGATTACTGGGTCATATGGTAGTTCTATTTTTAAGTTTTTGAGGAGCCAGCATATTGTTTTCCATACTGGCTGCACCATGTTTACCTTCCCACCGGCAGCATGCCAGGGTTCTCTTTCTCCACGCCCTTGCCAACATGGGTTATCTTTTGATTTTTTTATAATAGTCACCCTACCAGTTGTGAGACGACATCTCATTATGGTTTTTATTTGCATCTCTCTTATGATTAGTGACATTGAGCCTTTTTTCATATACTCGGTTAGCGCTTTGTGTGCCTTTTTCTGAGAAATGCTAGTCCCCTGCTCATTTTTTAAATGGGTTATTTGGTTTTTGCTATTGAGTTGTAGGAGCAATTAGACCCTTATCTTACACCATACACAAAAATCAACTCAAAATGGATTAAGGATTTAAATGTAAGACCTGAAACTGTAAAACTCCTAGAAGACATAGGTGAAAATCTTTGACATTGGCGTTGGCATTGATTTCTTGGATATGATACCAAAAGCACAAGCAACAAAAGCAAAAAATACATCAATGGGATTATATCAAACGTAAAAGCTTTTGCACAGCAAAGGGAAACAATCAACAGAGTGAAAAGGCAACCTAGAGAATTAAGGAAAATATTTACAAGTAGTATGTCTGGTAAGGGCCTAGGCCAACTCTTTAACTCTAAATTCGTTCTACTTTCAAGCAATACTACATTAAATATTCACCCTTAAAACAGAAAAATGAAATGACTTTATTGAACAGAACAACTTTATTGAAATTAAACAACTCCATATATATATTTATATGTAAACAGTCAATAAATATTTACTGAATAAAACAACTTTATTGAAATAAGAGAAAACATTCTCATGAAATTCCTCAAATAAATTTCATCTCCATAGCTTCAGAAAAGAGAAATGACTCCCTAAAGAAAATTCCATTGCCTCTATGTAGAGGTGATCCCTCATCAGGGTTGGCCTAAGTGACATTTCAGCACAATGGTGCAAGGTCCTCAGAGGCATTGCTTTTCTTTGAAAAAGATTTAATTATTTGGTAAAAATCGAGTAAAAATTTAGCTCACTCTTTCTAAAAATGTTTTCATTTAATCAGTTATTGGCTAGGTTAAAATGCTCAGATTTTCTGATTATTAATGGAAAAACCACTCCTAAAATTGAAGAGTATCACCTTTAACCACATTTAATTTTTAGGGAGAACATGCTCCTCTAGAGAATCATCACATAGTGGTTAAGAGCATGGGCTTTCCTCAAGGCAAATGTCTACCCAGGTCTCATTTTTGTTACTTCATAACTGTGTGACTGCCATCAAGTTACTTATGCTCTCTGACCTCCAGTTTCTGCAAATGTACAGTGGGGTAAAGACAGTATATATTTCACGGAAGTCTGATGGGAATTAAATAAAAGTATTGTCCTGTTTGGTCACAGAATTATAGATTCTTAAAATTAGGTGGTTTTTAGCAATGTCTTTCCAGATTAAATGGTGAAAGAGATAATGTATATATGTAAGCTGATATTAGAAAATTCACTATGACATTTTTTTTTAATTTGTAGAGATTAAATGCCCTGGCTACAATAGTTCGAGGCAGTCTTCCAAAATTACACAGAAACATCCTAACTGCATTGATTACTATTGATGTGCATGCAAGAGATATAGTCACTGAACTCATTCAATCTAAGGTAACTGTTTCATTTAAGTAAAATTATGTACTTCTTTCTGAAATGAGCGTATCTAATATGTATATCACATATAGGTGGAGACAGTTGAATCCTTTGACTGGCAGAGACAACTGCGCTATTACTGGGATACAGACCTGGATAATTGTGTGGCCAGAATGGCGCTCTCTCAGTACACTTATGGCTATGAATATTTGGGTGCATGCCCAAGATTGGTTATTACTCCTCTCACAGTAAGTTATTGATCACTTAAGTTAATAGTGACACAAGAGTGCTCTTCAATCAAAAGTCTTAAAAAGTTTTATATGACATTAACTTTTAAAAGGATTTACTATAAATACATCTTTATAAAGCAAAGATTTGCATTATTTAGTTGTGTGCATGGATCTTTTGGTGTATTTTAACTGCTATATATTTTTCATAGGAAATAGTAATCCTTCCCCCATAGAAAGGAAATGACTTAATTTGTGACCAGAGTCGGTTCCCTTTGTATTGATAATTCATTGTTTTCTTCAGGATCGCTGCTATCTATGCCTCATGGGAGCTTTGCAGCTTGACCTTGGGGGTGCACCAGCTGGTCCTGCTGGCACTGGGAAAACAGAGACTACCAAAGATCTAGCAAAAGCTCTTGCCATCCAGTGTGTGGTCTTTAACTGTTCCGATGGTTTGGACTACAAGGTATAGTTCTTGCATCTGAATATTAACATTAAGTGTTTTATGTGTTTTTCTCTATTTGCAACATAACATAACAAAATCAGGTGAGGATGGAGTGATTGCAAGCAAGGGAAAAGAAATGAGGCAAAGAATGGCTAAAGAGGAATCAATAGAGCAAGGAGAAGAGTCAACACATAGTGGTCTGGGTAGTCTGGGTAAGAATCAGGGCTAGGGATGATTTGTCAAATGGTGAAAAAATAAAAAATCTGTACATTTTTTATTTGTAAGAAGAAAGAAATGACATGAGGTATAAGATAGAATAGCAGGGAAACCTAGGAATAAGGACTAAGCTTTCGGTAGGAAATTGGCAATTCAGTGAATGGCATATTGAACATGAAATATGTGGGAGATGGGAATTCATGGTAAGGTTTTTCAATACAGTGGTTCTTCATGGTAAGGTTTTTCAATACAGTGGTTCTCAAACTTGTTGGTCATTGGACTCCTTTATACTCTTAAAAATTATTGAGACTTCCAAAGAGCTTTTGTTCATATGGGTTACATCTGTTGATATTTACAATGTTAGAGATAAGAAAACAAATAACATATGTTAGAAATAAAATATGTTTTGTGTATATTTTTATTTGTTTAAAAAGTAATAGTAAACCCATTATATGTTAACATAAACATGTTTTGTTGAAAACCTGCCAAACAAAAAAAAGTCCCACTGTTTTATATTTTTGAAAATCTCTAATATTTTCAAAATACTACAAAAAAATTTCAAAATATAAGAGCTGCCTATGCTCCACATTCCTGCTCATGCTGTCAGGCTCCATAACTGTTGTCAGTCTGAGGAATATGAAATCCGGTCACTAGTGAGGTTGAATGTCTTTTCAAATGTTTATACTCTAGGATTTCTCATCTGTGAAATACCTATTTACATCGTTTCCGCGTGTTCTCTTGGCTTGCTTATGCTTTTTAAAATTGATGAGTAGGTTTTTAATATGTTTTTGATGCTGATTTCTTCTCTCAGGTGTTATCTCTTAGTTCTGTCCTCTAAAAAGGGACACTGACAGCCTAAAAACCGTGATCACTTCCAGTACCCAGACTGTGGTCTTAAGTACCTGTTTCTACTAAAAGTAACCAGAGCTGGCTCTAGGTCTAGGGCAGGAAATGCATAAAATGAGCCTGCAACATCCCGTCCTATCTGAAACAACAACAACAAAATACCAAAAATTAATGTGATCATATTAATAATCAGAATGTTACTAAAAGGGGTTCTTCATTGACTAAAGATGGGACAATGTGAGAATGATAATAATATCAAAACACATAAAACATTTTTAAATTCATTAATATACAATGATTAACGAAAAAGTATAAAACAAAACTCATTGATCACCTTGGAGGTTTCCAGAGCAACAACTTATTTGAAAAATTAATAAAGAAAAAGAATTAAGTATTTATCCTGCCTTTTCTGTGGACTGTTTTGGGGGGTGATAAAAAAGTTGATGAGGAAAATTCCTTATAGAATAATCACAATTAATAAATGCACAAAGGATGATAACATTATAAATTGGTATTTTGCAACCTTTAAAAATTAATGTATCTAGCAATGGCCATTATTGCTAAAACCACTAAAGACTAATTAGAAAATTTGTAATGGGCAAGCACAGCTAGTAATCCACTGATTAGTCACAACTTTGACAATTAGGAAATACGTATCTCCTGTTATGATATATAAGCTATGAATTATTCCTGTTCAAAACAATTAAACTTCAAACTTATAAATCTAATTCAGTCTCTAGTTTTCAAGAAGTACAGGGTGTGAGATAAAGGAACATGTTAATACCACAAGAATACAATCAGCTAAATATGGAATCGGGGGAATTCTATGGGGAAAAATAACTGACAGACCTTCAAAAATGAATTGCATGAAAGAGAGAGGATTCAGGGAACTGCTATAAATTTAAAGAGATTTAAGAGACACAGTAACCAAATGCAATGTTTGTACCTTGCTTGTATCTTTATGCGAACAAACCAACTGTAAGAGGACAATATTAGTACCATTGAGGAAAATTGAACATGATATTAAATAATTATTGGGTTTTTCTTTGAGTAGGTTAAAGTATTAATTTGGGTAATGGGTGTTTTTACATGTTACAGAGTTTACGGTAAAATAAGATGATGCCTAGGGTTTGCTTTAAAATACTGTAACAACAAAAAATGTTGGCAAGTATTTTGAAAATAGCAGAATGTTGGTAATTGTTATGCTGGATAATGTATATGTTCTTTCACCCCTTGTCTATGTTTGAAAGCTTTCAAAATATAATGGTTTTTTCAAGTAGAAATCATCATAAAATAAAATGGTAGAAATAACACCAAAACTTATTTCTAATTGTCAATTAATTGCTACACAATTCATCTCTGAAAAACAAAACAAAATAGCCCCTGACTGCTGTCAGCTGAGAGCTGACCTGACTCAGACTATTTGCTTCTCTGGTTGAACACAAACAATTTCACAGACCACCAACTACAGACCAGGTCACAATGCATCCATTATGGAATGAGATGCCATTATCGTGTCTGAGAACACGCAGGAATTCTGTCCAAACCACAAAAATAATCTAACATCCCCCTCTCCCGGCTAACCTGTGTAACTGCTTCACCTTTACCAATGACAGCCTCAGCCAGCTATCCATCAGCCTTCTATGTAATATTATTATGATATCCTACCAGCACCTAATCCAGTGTTGCGGATTGAATCGTGTCCCCTCAAAATATGCTCAAGTCCTCATGCCCAGTATCTGTGAATGTTACCTAATTTGAGTCTTTACATTTGTAAAGATTCTGATGTTTAAAATGAGGTCATACTGGAATTGTATGGGCCCTAATCCAATAACTAGTGCCTTTATAAGAAGAGAAAAATGTGGATATAGACACACAGAGAGAAGATGGCCAAGTGAAGATACATAAGAGGTAGAAATCAGAGCGATGCAGTACAAGAAGCCAAGGAATCCTAAGGGTTGCCAGCAACCACTAGGACCTACCAAGAGACAAGGAAGAATCCTCCCTGAGAGCCTTCAGATCAAGCGTGGCTTTGCTGATACCTTGATTTCAGACTGCTAGCCTCTAGAACTGTTAGATAATACATTTCTGCTGCTTTAAGCCATTCAGTTTATGCCAATTTGTTACAGTAGCTCTCAAAAATTAACAAAGCAAAACCTTTCTTCTCTGACCCTTCCCCAGTATTTTCTAACACAAGCCCAGATCCTCCTAATGACCTTTTAGTGAGAGAATCCTTGGTTCCCCAGTGTGTGGTCTCCCTTGCTGGAACAAGTGGTAAACCCAATTGTGTTTGACTGCAGGTGTGTTTCTGGTTATCTTTGACCTGTAGGCATTGACTCTGTCCTTCACTTTTGTTGAAAACAAAGAACTGGAAATTACCTGACTTGAAAAAGTATTTGTTAGACAGTCAGTCATTGCAAGCATTCCTGTGTTCATGATTAATATTTGGAACTGCCCCTTTGGCACCCTGGAGGCTTTTGCATCTGGGGCAATGCTCCATAGCAAGATTTGGTTTGGATGAGAGCAAGGCTGCTAGTATCATCTATTGAGCCTTTATGCATGTGGCACATGTTCACCAAGTCGCCAGCCATGTCAGGGCTGGATTTCAACCCCCCACCCCGACTCTCCTCCACAGCCAGGCATAAACTGCACAGCCAGGAGTGGCAGAGAAAGAGGGTCATTTTTGAAAAGCAAATGGAAATGAAGAGCCAGCATGACCACAGACATGTTCTCAGAGAGAAAAATATTAGCAAAGAGTCTGTACCACAGATCAAGATCTGGAATTTTCTCTGTTATTTCCTTTAAAACTGTTCGTTCATAAATATCCCTTGGGAAGTCTGCATGTATGCCAGGGTCTTACATGTATCCTAAGCATGAAGACCATTCCTCTACAACATGGAAGCGTTCCTCAGCTTTGTTGTACAGAACACCAACTTGGTCTTTAGTCCCTTCCATGCTATCATTCCATCCATTCATTCAATTTCTCTTATCTTGGCTATATTATTACTAATTTCCAGGGACTATTTCTTATCTCTGATTAATTCCTTTTATAGAGTATCTTGTTTTATTTTAGGAATGCATTTCCCTCCTAAATCTCTCTGAGAATTCCATTTGAATTTTGTAAAATTATTTTCTGTCTTCTAAATTATCTCCACTTTCTCTAAAGTTCCTCGTTAGTTCATTCTTCTCATTCCTTCTCTTTCTTGAATCTTCAGTTATTTTGGTTCATAAGTATAGATGAAGGACTAATTTAATTAGTATAAATAGCTTGTTTCCCCCAAATGGCCGTTCCTTGAATGAAAGAACTACCAAGAGCTCTGTGGAAGTATAGAACGTGTGGCCAGCAGGCTTCCCATGTCCCATGGGACATACCACCACCACGCCCACCTAATTTTTGTATTTTTAGTAGAGACAGGGTTTCACCATGTTGGCCAGGATGGTCTCGATCTCCTAACTTTGTGATCCGCCCGCCTCAGCCTCCCAAAGTGCTGGGATTACAGGCATAAGCCACTGTGCCTAGCCTATTCCAGCTTTTTTTTTTTCTTCAAAACTTTCTGCCTGCTGGTTTCCCTTTCCATTATGTTTTTATAGAGCAAGCACAGGTGTAAGTATGGACACAGAAAAGGAAGAGAAATAGACAGCGATCTATCAGTCTTTCTGTGTTTTATGGGAATCGGAGGAAGGGGAGGAAGTAGTTCAGTTGACCACCTTGAAATTTTAAAACCATTAGTTCTATTGTTAAAGAGATAGATCTATGGTATAATGCAAGATTTATACACATGCTTAACCAATATCTCAAGTCCCCAAAAGAAATGCCACACTTTAGGTGGTATATACTTATTTTCCTCCACCATTAGAAATTAAGAATCATTGCCATAATCTGTGCTGCTGTGCCATCTGCTCAGTAGTTCTTGTGTGTGTCTGCCTTCTAGAATACTTTCTAAAGATAATGAAATCTTCCATTAGTAAAAATTTTCAAGATTTTTAAAAGTCCTTAAGTTTGTACATTCCATGTGTTAGATTATTTGGGAATCTGTATATATTTGCAGAGGTGAGTGGAGTTTATAAACAAGAAGGAAAATTGGTCAGATTGTCATTTTATTTCAAAATAAAATAGATTCAAATCACTTAGACTCAAAAAGATATTTCCTCATGTAGAAAAGTGTTTACTTCTGACAGAGTCCAATATTCACATAAAACTATTGCTTATTTGTAAATACCATCTTTTTTTACATTTCAGCTCAAAAGTTAATTTTTGAAGGAGTTGAACTATGCAATACAAAGTTGAACTGCTTTATTTTGATTTCAGATGATGGGGCGCTTCTTCAGTGGCTTGGCACAGTCAGGGGCCTGGTGCTGCTTTGATGAATTTAATCGAATTGACATAGAAGTTCTGTCCGTCATTGCACAGCAACTCATTACCATTAGGAATGCCAAAGCGGCAAAGGTAAGGCATTGGGCAATCGACTATCATGGTAGCAGTCCTTAAGTTTGCAATTAACTCACAGGATGTTACATTTTAGGAAGGAGATACTAAAAAAGTTAGGGAGGAATAGCTACACAGATTACGGGATCTCAAGGGGACCTTGGCTCTCCAGAACTAACTGGACTGGAAAATCTAAAGAGAATGAGGTCAGATGAAGACACTGAGTGGTCCTGTTATTTAAAATTTGTTTTAGCCCCTTATAAGCATGTCTCTAGAGAAGGGGTTTCATATTGAGAAGCTGATGGCAGTGAAGGTTGGGACCAAGTCTCTACCACTCTGTGTTGACCTTCTGAGATCTGGTCACAATGGGCAGCACTGGTGTTCAGCCTCTGCAAACCAGAACAGCACTGCACCAAGCCCTGTGAGGGTCCCCACTACTCCGTTGGTCCTTTCAGAAGAGCCCCAGACCTCCTCTGGATCCACCAATAAGGGTTCATCCTGGCATAGCATGGAGGACTCTGGACTCAGCTCTAGCTCCAGAGGCAGAGGCCATTTCATTGGAAGTCACCCTGATAAGAATTTTTAAATATTTTGATTATCACCTCTGCAAAAAAGTAAGTTATAGAACAAATAAAAAGAAATCATGACTTGGACTTTAGTGAGCTGCTAAACTGTGTAAGTCATTGTGGTATGTGCTCACACTTATTTCATCTTACACCAAACCTATGTGAAGCCTATGTCATTTCCCCCAAGGTAATAGGTGGAAAGAATTCAAATTTAAAAATATTTTCACAGACACCAAAATTTATCAGACCCTAAAATCTAAGCTCCCTTATATGTACTCTCTCCTGTTCCCACATACTCTGGGGAGGCCTATATTAAATACAAGATCTTTAAATGCAGAGATAGCATAGTCTATATTATGCAAGTGATTATCATCTGGCTGAGCAATTCACTGAGAGCAAAGTATATGGAGTAAGGGGACAGGGACCAGAGAGAGTAGAGGCAGAGGCAGGATTGAAGCTTTGTCACTAGAGAACAGCCATATGAGGGCAGAGGAAGATAGGAGAGCATCTGCAGATAATCAGCCTCATCCTTAAGCTGCCAGCACCAAATGAGACAGCTGGAGTAGGATATATGCCCTGACATAGATGAACTAAGCCACAGAAATGGAGAGGTTTGCTAGCACAAGCAGCCATTCAGCAGCAGCAGAAATGGTCTCCAGTTGCACCACACATTCTCTCCTCCAGGCTGTGGGACATCACCCTGCTCCATCCTGGTCTTCCCCTATATTCCTCATGCCTGTTAATAGCACCTTCATTTAGTGGCCCAACTAGAAACCTGGAACTCACCTTGGAATTGACCCATCACTATCAGTCCCAGAATCTAAGCCATCACCAAATCCTGTTAGTTTTATCTGCTAGATGCTTCTCCTCCCCACTTACACCTCTTGAATTCTGGCTCTCATGTCCCCAGTGATCATTCCTTAGTGGTCTCCCTGTCTGTAGCCTGTCCAACCTCTCCACTGCCAACTTTGATCCCATCGATCTACTTAGAAGTCTTCTCTGCTTCCCCCCAAACATGGGACAAAATCTAAATTCCTTAGTTTTAGATTAGCAGTAAACAATCAAGATGCTTAGGCCCAGCCTAACTATACTTTCTGGAACTTTGCCCTTTAGCAACGTGAATTAATTGCTGGTCATTTCTGGAACACCCAGTGATTTCTTGCTCCTGCTCCCTTTTCTTGGAATGGTGCCCCTGTTCCCCTACCTGAAACATCCTTCTTCCTTCTTCAGATCCCAAGCAGTTGCCTGCTACCCCCATGGGCTTTGCACAGACCTGCACTGTAGCATGTGTTGCGCTTTGTGGTCATGGTTTCCGGGTTGATTGCAGACAGCAAGCCTGGGAGTTTCTGGGGGGCTTCAGCTATGTGCCTCCGTGCCTCACCTAGTGCCTCACCTGCAACAGGTGCTCAACAAGTGTTTACTGTTGAGTAAAAGTGGAGAGGAGATGACAAAAACTATGACAGTTGGGCCTCAACAACTCAAGAACTAAAATTAGGTTGGAATTTCTTGAGGAACACCAGAAAGTGGGAGTGGAGAAGGTTTAATGGTCAGTAAATCTAAGATGAATAGAAAATTAGCGGGGCGTGGCAGGGCATGCCTGTGGTCCCAGCTACTTGGCAGGCTGAGGTAGGAGGATTGCTTGAGTCTAAGATGTTAAGGCTGCAGTGAGCTCTGATCATGCCACTTGCACTCCAGCATAGGAGACAAAGCAAGACCCTGTCTCAAAAACAAAAACAAAAAAAATAGAAAGTTGAATTAAAGAGTCTCAGCAAATGTTGAAGCCTAGAAGATCTTAGGACTTGGCCAGGAAGGAAGAGACAATTTGGGCAAGGCAGGTGCAGGGAGGCAGAAATCAGGAAACACCGAGCCCAGAAGAGATTGGAAGTAGGCAGGACAGAATCGGAAATGTTCCCTGTTGTGCAGTAGCGGGATTCAGTAGTCTTTGCTTCAGTGCTTCATTACATGTGTCTCGTATTCAAGTAATAATTAGGTGAAAAGTTTTACAAGTGTCTGGAGAAGTGTTAACTTATACTTTATCTTTGAACAGCTCTCTAGATTCATGTTTGAGGGGCGGGAAATAAAGTTGGTGATGACTTGTGCAGCCTTCATCACGATGAATCCTGGCTATGCAGGCAGAACTGAATTGCCTGATAATTTGAAAGCCCTGTTTAGACCATTTGCAATGATGGTTCCAAATTATGCCTTGATTGCAGAGGTGAGCATCACATTGTGAAGTAGCAGAAATATAAACTTCTTTCTTTTATTTACTATTCGACTCTATCAAGGTAGAAAGTTTCCTTTATGAATGCCCCTAGTAATGGTTATACATTACTAAGTGTGGATATGATTGTTACGACGTGGAATGTTAAGTTCTGCATGTTTGTTGTTTACTGCTATATCCATAATACCCAGAATGGCATCTGGAATATAATAGGCCCCTAAAACTGGAAAGAATCAGTGAATTTAATTAACCAGTTCATTGGGGTTTTTCAGTTCCTCTCTAGGAATTAAATGTCTGAATTGGTAACAAAAACACAGATTATTTTTATTTCTCTTTGCACATTATTTTTTACTGGAGTCAAAGAATGTTGAGTAGAAGCCTCCTCGCTATGATGCTACGATGGTCGGTGGAGATGGTTTATAAGTCTATATCAACTTAGTCAAAAAAATAGTAACTATTTACAAATTAATTATTTATAATTGTGTTTATTTTTTCTGTATCTACTTAGGCATCTTTCTATTTAAACTGGGTTTAAATAGCCAGGAATTTAAATGCTAGCCAAAAATTGATGTGTTTAACCAAGCACAGTGGCTCAGACCTATAATCACAGCAATTTTGGAGGCCAAAGTGGGAGGATTGCTTGAGCCCAGGAGTTAGAGACCAGCCTGAACAAATGGCGGAATCCCATCTCTACCAAAAATATATAAATTAGCCAGTCTCATAACGTAGTCTCAAAATAAATAAATAAATATTTAATTGGTTAAAAATAATTTTTAAAAAAAGAATTAATGTATTTAAATGTTTTACTTTAAAAAAAAAAAAGAAAGAAATAGGGTCTCACTATGCTGTCCAGGCTGGAACCAAACGAAACTCAAGCAATCCTTCCACCTCAGCCTCTAAGTAGCTGGGACTACAGGCACATGCCACTACATCCAGCTAAATTTTATGCATATTTTTCATGGCACTTTTTTTTGAGTTATAATTTATACACAATAAAGAGCACAGCTCATAAGGGTGCAGCTCAGTGAATTCTTATGCATGTATTCATCTATGTGACCACCAAGACCAAAATATAAGGCATTTTTAGGACTCCAGAAGGCCCCTTGTGTGCTTAGTGCTGTACTTCGTAACAAGGGACACCACCCCTTTAGGATAGAATTTCTCAGAAAGCACAGATCACTCCTTTGGCTAATACATTCCTGTGATAACAGCTAATTTTAAATATTCTTCTATGTGAAATAAAAGTAATTGCTTAAGAATAGATTGTGCCAAAGCCTATCATTAGAAAAATTACAACCTATATTAGTGTGTTAGGTCTTTCTTGCATTGCCATAAAGAAATACCTGAGACTGGGTAATTTATAAAGAAAAGAGGTTTAATTGGCTCATGGGTCTGCAAGCTGTACAGAAAGTGTGGTGCTGGCATCTGCTTGGCTTCTAGGGTGGCCTTAAGGAGCTTTTACTCATGGTGGAAGGCGAAGCGGGAGCAGGCACTGCACATGGCAAAAACAGGAACGAGAGAGAAAGAGTGGGTGGGGGGTGCCCCACACTTTTAAATGACCAGATCGCAGGAGAACTCACTTACTATTGCAAAGCAGCACCAAGCCATGGAGGATCGAGGATCCACCCCCATGACCCAAACACCTCCTATCAGCCCCCACCTTCAGTACTGGGAATTATAATCCAATGTGAGACTTGGGTGGGGATAAACATCCAAACTATATCAATTAAAATAATGTTTACAGCAACTCAGGGGTCCCCCATACCCACTGCAGGCATGGTGGGGTTGAGGGGGGGGCGGTTAAGGCAGGTAGTATCTCGACCCTCTCTGCAAACAGGGATAATAAATGACTTGCTCATTGTCCCAACCTGGTAAGAAAAAAAACAGGTTTAGAGCCCAGTCCAACATGTTGTCCACACCTCGTGCGTTGTCATATTGTTATATTAGTGATAGATGGGACAAATTTAAAAGTCTAGTCTTCGAGTGCTGTTCTTACTATTGTTAGAGTTTAAATAAATTAGATTCTGTCATCAGAAATTTTTTTTTTCTTTGAGACAGAGTCTGGCTCTGTCGCCCAGGCTGGAGTACAATGGCACGATCTTGCCTCACTGAAACCTCCGCCTCCCAGGTTCAAGCCATTCTCCTGCCTCAGCCTCCCAAGTAGCTGTGATTATAGGCTCCTTTCACCAAGCCCGGCTAATTTTTTGTGTTTTTAGTAGAGACGGTTTCACCACGTTGGTCAGGCTGGTCTCGAATTCTTGACCTCAAGTAACCCACCCACCTTGGCCTCCCAAAGTGCTGGGATTACGGGCATGAGCCACTGCACCTGGCCTGTCAGTAAATATTTTTAATCACCTACTGTGTGCAGGGCACTCATACTAGTCAGCAGGGATAGAGCAGAAAACAAAACAGACACCAGTAAGAACTCTACCCCATTCTAAATTCCGCATCTAAAGACAACTGCAGTCTTTCAGGCAGATTATAAATAGCAAAAAGGGTCCACAGCCAGCTTCACTGTCAAAGACACCAAGCATCATCTGATTAATGTAACCAAGGATGCAGAAACTTGTCCGAAGAAAGGCAGAGAAAAGGCTGACAATCTACATGGCTTCCCTTGACTCCTAGGGAAACTAAGGGAGCTGGTGGCAAGCACTGTCCACTAGGGTGGCGCTCCTGTCAGATCAGAGACGCTCAATTCTTGCTTTTGTACTTGGGCCTAATAACACCATCAACTTTCCATGACAGGAACATTTTCAAAAACTGAGTTCTTCTGCTCCTTGAACCAAATGTCCCCAAAGCTACATCTTCATCTGTAGAAGGAAAACAGAATCAGTGCCTAGGTATACCCCATACAATATTCTGCCTTCCAGTTTCCTGTGGCACAGAAAGCCTTTTTCCCTTCAATCTTTATGTTTCTTTATTAAATGACATAACAACTTGGGAAGGTATAATGCTTAAAGTCAATTTTGAATATGTTGGTATCATACAGGTACATTGATATCAATTCAATATGATAAGTATTGCATTTTTCTATTCTAGGTAATTCTATATTCTGAAGGATTTGAATCCAGTAAAACATTGGCAAGAAAAATGACTCAGATGTATAAGCTTTGCAGTGAGCAGCTGTCTCAGCAAGATCACTATGACTTTGGCATGAGAGCTGTGAAGTCTGTCCTGGTCATGGCTGGGTAAGAAACCACAGTAGTCAAGAGTGAAACCCCAAACCATGTGATCAAACACATTAAATGGGTAACTCAGGAAAGGCTCTCAGAGAGATGCCTGGCACACAGCAAGTGATTAATAAATGTTGCCTGCTGCTGTTGGTCATCATTCTTACCTTGACATTCCCCTGACAAAGTGAGACAGGCTCTCTCTCCTCATCCCATGACAGTTCTTCACTGTGAATCCTCACATGATTATCTTCGATGGAAACTGATCCCCAACTAGGCTTTGGATAACATTCACTGCCCCTGAACTCAAATTCAAACATTAGGTTTTTGAGTACAAAAGCCTTTCCCACCATAAGGTGGTATGACTAGACTTAAAAGTCACACTGTCTGTTATGCATGTGCAACAAGGCCAGTCATACATGTTGTCTGAGAAAGCCTCAGGAGTGTAAAGAAACTTCATCATTTCAATTCAGTTCAGCTTATGTCTTAGTTTTCACCTTTGTCTTTATAATGGGGTCCAAGCCTAAGCTTCTTTCTAGTGTCTACTAAAGAGAGAGTCTTTCCTCTTTTCAGGCCCCAACTTTTCTTTTTATAACCTCTTCAAACTACTATATCTGGAATTCCCCAACTTGTTCAGAACCTCTGAGATGACCTATTTTCTCTCAGGCCCTGACTCATTGGCTCAGATTCTGCACATCAAGGAACCCTCTGCCTGGCTTCTGTATCACTGGGTTCTGCACAAATCTCCCTGCCGTTTCCTACTCTCTGTTCTTTTAACCTCTCAGATGTAATATGTCCCCTCTTTACAGGATGGCTATTTAAGGACTAGGAATACTAAGAAGTTTGGATAACATTTGCACTGAAGGAGCATAACTACAGTCCAGTGGGTCATAGAGACAGACCAGTGTGCAGTCACGTAGGCTGCAATGCAGGGAGAGCGACAACAGAGCCGCACCCACCCAAGGTTCGCTGAGGATAGAGGACAGGAGCTTTCTAGAGAAGGAAGTCACTAGGCTGGGTTTTGAGGGGGAAATAAGAGCAGGCAAAGAACAAGGCAAGATATTCTGGGCAGAGAGAAAAGAAATCACAGGAATAGGAATCATCATGGTGTATTCAGGGAGCTATAAATTCAGGTTGAATGAAATTGGGATTGAGGAGTGTGTTGAGAAGATGTCCTTGTCATTCTCCTTAAGGCTGCGTAGCCATTGCAGGCTTTGTCAGTGTGCTCTGACGGAGATGAACGCTGAGCACACAAGGGAAAATGATCCTCTCCTTCTAGCAGGAATCCTCAGAGGAAGGGCTCTGCCCTCCCCACAGGTTTAGAAAATCACGTTCAACCTGATATTCTTATGATATTATCCGAAATATTCCTTTGAATTTAGATCTTTAAAAAGAGAAAACCCAAACCTAAATGAAGATGTGGTGTTGATAAGAGCTTTACGAGACTCCAATTTGCCAAAATTTCTCACAGATGACGCCCTTCTGTTCAGGTAAGTTTCTAGACATTACCAAGTAAAGCATGGCTATCATGTAGAGGCAAATGGTGGTCTTATCTTCAATTATTTCTTTCTCTAACAAGCTGAAAACTTTCCCATCTTTTCTGGAGAAACTTATTTTGCAGTTTAAGAAATACTCTTAAAGATACTAAAGTTTGGGCATAATTTCAATCATTTATGTTTTTTAATCAAAATATTAATCACCGGACTATGTGCTATACAAATTAGCATTTGACCATAAGTTCCTGATGTAAGAAAAGTTTCTGACTCAAAAAAAAGGTCAGACCTGGGTCTTTTTTTTTTTAATTGCATTTTAGGTTTTGGGGTACATGTGAAGAACATGCAGGATTGCTGCATAGGTACATACATGGCAATGTGGTTTGCTGCCTTCCTGCCCATCACCTATATCTGGCATTTCTCCCCATGTTAACCATCCCCAACTCCCCACCCCCCGCTGTCCCTCCCCTAGTTCCCCCCAACAGACCTCAGTATATGATGCTCCCCTCCCTGTGTCCATGTGTTCTCATTGTTCAACACCCACCTATGACTGAGAACATGCGGTGTTTGATTTTCTGTTCTTGTGTCAGATTGCTGAGAATGATGGTTTCCAGATTCATCCATGTCCCTGCAAAGGACACAAACTCATCGTTTTTTATGGCTGCATCGTATTCCATGGTGTATATGTGCCACATTTTCTCTGTCCAGTCTATCATCGATGGGCATTTGGGTTGGTTCCAAGTCTTTGCTATTGTAAACAGTGCTGCAATGAACATTCGTGTGCATGTTATAATAGAACAATTTATAATCCTTTTGATATATTCCCAGTAATAGGATTGCTGGGTCAAATGGAATTTCTATTTCTAGGTCCATTAACATATATATGATTGCTTTTATCCATTTCGTTATTTGTTATTTAATTTTACATTTCTCCAAGTTATACATGTATATAGTACCTGTAAAAACTAGTTTCATAAGTTGGTCTCATGGAAAGCAACAGGCCCCAGTCTTTCACCAACTCCCACTTTCCAAAAACAATCATTTTCCAATTCTTTTATTTAGTTATTTTGCTATCCTCCTCCAAACTTCTTAACACCACATTTGTGCCATTTCTTTCTTTTTTTTTTTTTTTTTTTTTTTACTTATTTCAGTGGTTGCCCTAGATTTTGCAAGGTACATTTACAGCTAATCTAAGCCCACTTTCAATTAACACTGTACCATTTCATGGGAAATGTGAGTACCTTGTAATAACAATCCATTCTTCCCTTCTATTCTAATTCCTCCCTTCTATCCCTTGTCATTGCTGTCATTCATTTTACTTATACGTGATATATACATACATGATATTTACTTATATATAATATATACATAGGCATACATAATTAAATACATTGTTGCTATTACTATTTTGAACAAACTGTTGTCTGTTAGATCAATTAAGAATAATAAAAAGTTTTTTTGTTGTTTATTTATTTTTTGCTTTGTTTTTTTGAGACGGAATCTCCCTCTGTCGCCCAGTCTGGAGTGCAGTGGCACGATCTCGGCTCACTGCAACCCCCACCTCCCTGGTTCAAGCAATTCCCCTGCCTCAGCCTCCCCAGTAGCTGGGATTTCAGGCGCATGCCACCACACCCAGCTATTTTTTTTTTTTTTTTTTTTTGTATTTTTAGTAGAGATGGGTTTTCACCATGTTGGCCAAACTGGTCTTGAACTCCTGACCTCAGGCAATCTGCCCCCCTCGGCCTCCCAAAGTGTTGGGATTACAGGTGTGAGCCACCTCGCCCAGCCAAGAAAAATGAAAGTTTTTATTTTACCTTAAATCATTCCTTCTTCCATGCTCTTATTTTAGGTAGATCAGAGTTTCTGACCTATGTTATTTTTCTTCTCTCTAAATAACTTCTTTTAATATTTCTTGCAAGGCAAGACTACTGGCAACAAATTTTCTTGATATTTATTTGTCTGAGAAAGTCTTTATTTCTCCTTCACTTTGCAGGATAATTTCACAGCGTACAGAATTCTAGGTTGGTGGGGTTTTTCTCATATGTTTCACTCCATTCTCCTCTTGCTTGCGTAGTTTCTGAGAAGTTCTCTTTGCTCCTCTATAGGTAAAGTGGGTTTTTTTTTCCTTCTGCCTTCTTTCTATATTTTTCTTTATCTTTAATTTTCTATGGTTTTAAAATGGCATGCCTCAGTATAATTTTTTGACATTTATTCTGCTTAGTGTTTTCTGAGTTTCCTGAATCTAAGGTTTGGTATGTGACATTAATTTGGGGAAATTCTGTCATTATTCTTTCAAATATTTCTTCTGGAACACAGGGAGGGAAGCATCACACACTGGGGTCTGTTGGGGGGAACTAGGGGTGGGACAGCGGGGGGTAGGGTGTTGGGGAGGGATAACATGGGGAGAAATGCCAGATATAGGTGACAGGGATGGAGGCAGCAAACCACAGTGTCCTGTATGTACCTATGCAACAATCCTGCATGTTCTTCACATGTACCCCAGAACTTAAAGTGTAATAAAATATATAAATAAAAATATTTCTTCTCTTCCTTTCTCCCTCTCT
The DNA here is from genome assembly GCA_963573385.1 of Cacajao melanocephalus. NCBI lineage: Eukaryota > Metazoa > Chordata > Mammalia > Primates > Pitheciidae > Cacajao > Cacajao melanocephalus. The sequence continues at coordinate 945 of CAUYLG010079080.1, read as the reverse complement.
TACCTTCTGGTATTCCCATTGCACATATGGTACTCCTTTTGTAGCTGTGCCATGGTTCTTGGGTGTTATGTTGCTTTTCCAGTCTTTATTCTCTTTTCAGTTTCAGAGGTTTCTATTGAGGTACCTCAAGGTCAGAGATACTTTCCTCAGCTGTGTCCAATCTATTAATAAGTCTATCAAAGGCATTCTTCATCTCTGTTATAGTATGCTGATTTTTTAAATGCATTTATTTTTGCTTCTTTCTTTGGCTTTCCGTATCTCTGCTTACATTGCCCAGCTGCTTCTGCATGCTGTTCATTTTATCCATTAGAGCTTTTCACATATTAATCATTGTTCTAAATCCCTGTCCGATAATTTCAGCATCCCTCCCCTGTCTGGTTGTACTGCTTGCTCTGTCTCTTCAGATTGCATTTTTTGCCTTTTAGTATGCCTCACAATTTTTTCTTGATAGCTGGACATGATGCAGTGGTTAAAGGGAACTAGGCCAAAGGTAAATTGGCCTTAAGTAATGTTGTGGTATGGTGCAGCAGGAGGGAAAATGTTCTATTGTCCTAGGATTAGGACTCAGTCTTTTAATGAACCTATGCCTTTGAACTGTAAGCTTCATAAGTGTTTCTCAGTTTTTCTTTTTTTTTTTATTTTTAAGTACGGAGTTTATTTGAGCTCAAAGTTTGAGGGTGGCCACCAAGGAGCATAGATTCAAGCTGTCCCAAATATACACTCTGATTAGCAGCAGTTACAAGTGGGTTTACTTTTAATTTTCAGCTTGTTTTTTTTGTTTGTTTTTTTGTTTGTTTTTTTTTGTTTTAATTTTTATTGTATTTTAGGTTTTGGGGTACATGTGAAGAACATGTAAGATTGTTGCATAGGTACACCCATGGCAGTGTGATTTGCTGCTTTCCTCCCCTTCACCTATATCTGGCATTTCTTCCCATGCTATCCCTC